>PVJO010015933.1:0-43521 GCA_004026905.1 Hystrix cristata | reverse complement strand
GGGGAAAGAAAACTGCGAGTGCTGGGCTCAGTCCTTGGTCCCTTCTCTCTCACTGGGGTCCTGGCCTCTAACCCTCAAACTTTGTCTCTCCTGCCCCACAAGTGACAAAATTTTGCTGTTGTCTTTGTCTCTTCACAAAAGTCCTCTGACTGCTGTGACCTGGAGTCTCTGCAGAGTCAGTGTAATTACAATTTCCCTCATAACTAGAGGAAGAAAAATAACATTTACAAAAGGTAAATGTTAACTTACCTTTTGTATTGCAACTTCTTTTTTCAGGAGTCCTACTAATGAAGTTATAGTCCCTTAACATCTTTCTGATTCCTTAGGCAGATTTTCTGGTATTTTATGTGGCTTGTGTAGTCATTCTCTAAGGAAGACTGGTCTGTTGGTCCTTCCATTATATCCAGATATGGAAGTCACACCTACTCACCCATATTAACTTCTCTGCATCCACTACTCCTCTTTCTTAGTTCACCCATCATTAAAATGTTGTAAGTGAAGGATTTTCTTTGCACTTTGAGTTTGATCTGATTGCCTTTCTATTCCAAGTGAGTTTGGACAAGGCTGCCAGGTCAGCCCACACTTCTATGCCCTGACTTTCTCTCCTCAGAGGCTGGAAGATGGGGCTATCATTTTTCTCTTGTGAGGTTGATACAAAGCTGAATGTGGATCAAGAGCTCAGCACACAATCTACAGCTGGTGAGCGGTAAGGAGAGTAAGGTGGAAGGGAATTTGAAAAGGGATGCTGGAATTCATAGCAATTAGTCGTCTCCTGTCTTACCCAACCCGTTCACCTTTCCGTTTGTTCTTTGCTCAGTACTCGCTTTGCATCTCTGATCTCCTTTCTGCACGTCTTTCTGATACACAATCAGAAGTATAATTAGAAGTTATTATGTGAAGGGCTCTGTAAGGAGGCTGCTTTTTCTCTTTTAATCTGAAAATGTCTGCTCTTATTCGTTTTTGCTGTTGTTTGTTTGTTTGTTTGAGACAAGGGCTCACTATGTAGTACAGGCTGCCCTTGAACTCACTGTATAGCCCAGGTGGGCCTTGAAGTCAAAATGATCCTCCTGCCTCAGCCTCCTGAGTACTGGATTACAGGCCAGTGCCACCATGCCCAGACCCTCTGATTGCCTTTATGATATCTTATTTGTTTTCAGTGTTCTTTCATTTTGTTTCTGTACATTTATTTCCTTTCATTTATCTATTTGTAATTTTTTTCCAGAAAACAATCTCAGATGTAATCTCTTTGAATACCGTGACTCTTCTTTCTATTCTCTTCTTATGGAATTCCAAATTAATGTTTTAAACCTTATCAGCTCATCCTGTAGTACTTTTTAATCTTTTGCATTTTCCATCCTTAATCTCTACCCTGTCCTCAGACTCTACTTTTTTTTTTTTCCATTCTAGGGATTGAACCCAGGACCTCCTGCATGATGGCCAAGTGCTCTGTCACTGAGCTACAGCATCAACACTTTTTATTTTTCATTCTGAGACAGACTTTCACTAAGTTGCCCAGGGTGAGACTGTGATTCTCCTGCCTCAGCCTACTGAGTAGCTAGGATTATAGGCATGAGTCATTGTACCAGCTCAGATTTATCTCCTAATTTAGGAATTTTCTCTTTACCTTTCTACGTGCTACTCTTGGTTGCTTTTGATGGAACATTGTCTATTAAAATTCTTTGAGGCCTGGGTCCCTCTTAAGAGAATTTACCTCTAATTTGCAAGAGGACTTTTTTAAACTAAAGAATTAGTATAAATTGCCCTGAAAAATGTGGATAAAAGCTAGCTTGTGGTTATTCATTACTGGAGGAAAATTTCCTCCTCCAATAAGTCAAACCATAAAAGATAAATCTATTAATGAAATCATTTTCAGTTATAAATTTATGGAAAACAAAATTTATGATCATCCAAATAAATACTGAAAAGATATTCAGTTAAATTGAATACCAATATATCTGATAAAAATCAGCAAGTCCTGAAAGAAAAAAACCTATGTGAACTTGATAGATATCTTGCAGAAGCCTACACCAAATATCTGTGGTGAAACCAGAGAAGCTTTCTCATTTAAATCAGGAATAAGTCAAGAATGCCCACTTCTACCAGGTATTTGCTATTCTAAAATCTAGCCACAGGAAGGTAAGTTCCTGCCATTGTAACAAAACCAGAAAAACTAAGGAATAGACCAAGTTACTATTTGCAAATAAATGATTTGCTGAGAACCCAAAATAATACATTTTTGAAAGGTCTACCCAAACCAGTGAAAATTCAGTAAGATTGTGGGGTTGCTCATCAGCTCTAAAATGCTGATTAGCATAATAGTGCACATCTGTAATCCCAGCTGTTCTGGAGGCAGACTAAAGAGGATTGTGAGTTTGAGGCCAGCCAGGGCAATTCACAGAGAGCCTGTCTGAAAACAGAGTAAAAAGGGCTCAGGGCGTAGCCAGTGGTGGGGGGCTGGCCCAGCCTGTGAGAAGCCCTGGGTTCGAATTTATGGTAATTGTTGATAATAAAGTCTTATGGTCTTTTTCAGCCATCTCTGTCTTCAGAGCTGTGGTCTGCGAAGAAGATAGTGGTAACCAGATTTTTTTTTTAAAGTTAATTATCAATATTCTGTGATGGTTTAAAACATTGAATATCTTCTTCAGTAAACAGAAAAAAAAAATCAAATCCCAAAATAATAACAACAAAACTTGAGCCTGCAAACCCAAGATATATTTGTTTAATTTTCCTAAGCTATAGTTATTTATGACAGACAGAACATTGTAGTAGTTACGAATATAAACTCTGCAGCCAGATTGTGGGGTTCTAATCCCACCTCTGCCGCTTGTCTGCTGTGTGATATTGGAGAGATCACTTGAGGCTTCTGTACCTGTGACGTAGTAATAATAACCCCTCCCTCAGGGTCGCTGTAGGAGTGAAATGAAATGTTATATGCAAGCTCTGACAATATCGTTTGGCCTGGAGTAAGTGCTCATTAACATTACCAATCTTTGTGGCTACTTGGCAATACAGTAGGTACATTGTAATAAATAAAGAAAATAGAAATTTTTAAAAATGGAAAAATAGGGGCTGGGGATTTAGCTCAGTGATTAGAGTGCTTGCCTTGCAAGCACAAGGCCCTGAATTCGATCCCCAGCACCACACACAAAAAATAATAATAATAAAATAAAATAAAAAAGGAAAAATAAATGAATAGAAATGGGGTTCTACGAGGTTCCCTCCCACGGGAGCCTGTAGCCGGGATGCAGCTGCGCCTCAGGCATCATCTCAGCTTCCGAAGGGCGGGCTGGCTCGGCCAGCAGCCGCCTGCCTGGTGTGGACCCAGCCCCGGGACTCTGCGGTCCGCCGGAAGCTGGCGGCCCCGGGGACATGGGAGCAGCCGGCTTCCTCACGGGGGAGCGGCAGTGAAGCCTTTGACTCTGCGGGGGGTGGGCCTTGGGCGCTGCCTTCACAGCTGTGTCCCCTAACCCCGGTGGGGACTGGGCTCAGTCCTGAGAACGTGGGTCACAGCAATCACCCAAGTCTGCCTTCTTGGCTCAGATCATGTTCGGTTGGCAGAGACCTAGAGCCCGCTTCGTCGATCCCAGAGCGCAGCACTGGAGCCTTTGACTTTTTACTGAGTGCACCCCCATCTGTACAACAGGGTAAGGACCAAGGTGACCGCGTCCTCTGCGATCCCCTCACATTCCCACTAAAACTGAAGACCCAGGGCTGTTCCTCAGAGCAATCACCCTCCCCTCAATAACTGGGGTAATGATTTCCCGAATATGATGATTACCATCCAATTAGGGGAGCCCCCGCCTGCCCCACCGTGTGCTATGGATTGAACCCAAGGCCTCTTCTCTGCGTTACATCTCTAGTCCCTTTTACTTTTTATTTTGAGACAAAGTCTCACTAAGTTGCCCAGGATGAACTTGTGGTTCTCCTGCCTCAGCCTCCCAGAGTGCTGTGATGAAGGGTGTGAACCGCTATGCCTGGCTCCAATTTCAGGAATTTTAAAAATTTTACACATTCGTACAATCACTGAAGGTTTTGGCCCAGAGGGGCTGTGGTAGCAGCCAAGAATCTGTATTCTGAAGTGTTCCCAGTGTTCCTGTGAGGGCTGGGACGTGGATCCTGTTGTCGTTGAGGCTTGGCTGAATGACCAGGGCACTGGAGTCTGAGATGAAAGACCAGAGGTCTGGTCCTGGTGACGCCACTTCCCACCTGAGCAACACAGCGCAAGGGACACATTCCCCTGCGCCTCGGTCTCTTCATCTATAAGGTGAGGTCAGGGCAATAAACACCCTCGATAGCTCACATGTGCATATGGAGCTGTAAAACAATACAAGGGTGCAGGACTTAAGGGCGCCTGCCAAGGGCTTAGTCTACGATTGGTCACCTCCACTGATGGGGAACTCACTACTTCCAGAGGTAGCCCGCTGTTCTTAGAAAGTCCTGAGAAACAACAAACAACTCTTTCTTACTCAGCAAAAATCTGTTCCTTGCAATTTCCTCTTATTGGATTTAATTCTTCCTCTTAAAAGAAATTTGAATCCTTAGTCTCTAGTCCAGCCCTTTGAATAATTTAAGATATTTAAGACAATCATAGCCATTTTTATTTGCCTCCCTACTACACTTGTAGACTTCTGAGCACATTTTATACCAAGAAGATCCCCTTGAGAATAAGTGATGTTCCTGGAAACTGCCGTAGGCATGGCTGTGTCCCAGCAAGATCACAGAGGCCTATTCCTGGGCTAGGAACTCAGGGAATGACATTTTGCCTCCATTTAATTAAATCACCCGGCCAAGTCAAATTATCTAGTTAAACTAATTACCTGTACTATGGGATCTAGTTACCAATGCATGTATTTAGTAAATACAAGACATTTGCTAAGTGACTTGCATGGTCTTAGTTCTTACAATAAACCTGAAAGGTAAGTGCTATTATTCCTGTTTTACAGATGAGGAAACTGAGGCTCGGAAAGGTTAAGAAAACTCCCAGGATCTTGGAGCCAGTACGTGGCAGTGGGACTCAGACTCAGGACCTGTCTATGGCCTCCTGGGCTGGTGTCAGGACAGAAATAGGAGGAGCGGTTAGAGCTTGGGCCACTTCCCCTTATTTATTGCTCTCTGCCTTTGGAGTTTTCCTATTCAAGCAGGAGCCGAGTCCTCTGAGCACACAGAGGATGCTGAAGTTATCTAAGCCTCTACAGAGGCGCTGCGAGCCCCACCTTCCATCCCTGCCCTGCTCCTTCCCTCCCTCAGAGGCTGAGTGTGCAGCCTGCCTGTGGGCTTGGGGGGCGCTGGTGCAGAACCCCTTTCCCGGCTCTTCCTCTCCTCCCACACCAGCTGGGGTCTCCCCTCACCACTTCCCTGGGGAGAAGTGAGGGTAGGGCTCACGGGGAAAGAGCCACCCGGGGTTAGGAGTAGAGATATGGCCACCAGGGCAAGAATGCTTCCAGCCTGCGTGACCCTGTGGACCTGTATGACTTCTCAGGCAGAGACAACTTCTCTATACCCGGCATGTTCTAACCAGAGAGAGGAGTCTCGTTTTTGAAAGCCACAGGCTGCGTGTGCTGGCAAACAATGCCTGTAATCCCAGCGCTCGGCGAGGCTGAGGCAGGCGGATCATAAATTGAACACCAGCCTGAGCAACTCAGTCACTTAGTGAGACCCTGTCTTGAAATAAAACATAAAAAAAGGACTCAGGCTGGAGCTCATGGTGAAAGCCCCAGCTGTAATGCCCAATACCAAAAAAGAAAGAAAGGAAGAGAGGAAGGAAGAAAAAAGAAAAAAGAATGAAACACACACACACACACACACACACACACACACACACACAAGTTGTCACCCATAAACTCATGGTCACCCAGCAGCCTATCTCCAAGAGTCTGTTAGCTCATCCTCCAGGGAAGCTGAGAGAAGGCAGAAGTGGGTTCTTCCTAACTTTGTGTAAGATTAAAAGGTGATTTGAAACTCTGTATGTTTAATGTCGCACACAGCGAAGTCCTTAACAAGCATCCTCTGCCCTACCTGTAGGCTCCTTCAGGATGTAGTCTTTCTTGAAGAATTTTCCTGGCCTCCAGTTAGCATACCCTTCCGGGACTGGGACAATGCCCCCCCAGGCCTGACCCCAGCAGGGAGGAACAGAGCCCTGCTCTGTGTCAACTCATTCACACCAGCCACCCAACTCCTGGCCAGTCTAGAAGGCAGGCTACTGCACAAATGGCATTCACTGCAGGTGGGTGGAGGGAGGGGAGCTGGTGGAGGGTTCTGCCATCTTGGATACAGGTGAGGAAGTGTGGTCACTGTCGGATAACATAGGCTCCAACAAAGAGGCACTTCGAAGACAATCACTTCCTGAGAGTCACACTTTGGGGACTGCTGGTTAGAATTCTGATGCGTACCTTTGGCATCACTAATTACGCGACTGAAACTTAGTCTGTTGAAAAAAACTCTCCAGGAGCGAGATGTAAAGCCAAGTTTACTTCACAACAAAGAAATGAACCAACCCAAAGCAACCAAACCAGAAGGACCCTGCCCTCAAGAGAACTACACTAAATATTATTTTTATAGAATGATAAACAGGGCCAAACAACCTAAGAAGCTTTGGTAGATACTCTAAAATGATGGAAACCTGGAATTCCAAAATACTGTCTGATCTGGAGCCAGTTCAAACAGATTTCATTCTGAATGGATCGATACTAATGAGTTGGCCATTCAACCTACAAGGAGAGTGTCTGTTCTAATCACATATGGGGACTCACCTTGGTGCACAGTATATGATGTGATACGTTTTTGGCAAATATGCGAATCTGTGTGTCCTCAATTCCAATCAGGACAAAATGGCCTCATCGCTACACAAAGTTCCTTCTCGCCCCTTGTGGTCAGTCCCCAACACCAGAGATGACTACCTGCTATTCTGATGTTTACATTTCTAACATTTCTAACACTGTAGATTAACTGCGTCCTGGCATTTTTGTGTGAATAGAGTCATGGTATGTACTCTTTTGATTCTGACTTCCTTTGCCTAACTTTTGTGTATTTTTGTTTTCATTCTGGTGGTGCTGGGGATTGAACCCAGGGTCTCTCATGGGCTATTCAAGCGCTTGACCACTGAGCTACGCCCCAGCTCCTTGTACAATATAGATAGGTATTAATTTTTTGGGGGGTGCTGGGGATCAAACTCAGGGCCTTGCACTTGCTAGGCAAGCGCTCTACCACTGAGCTAAGTACCCAACCCCACCACATGTTTCTGAGTCAGTCTCTGTGTGGGGTTTTTCCCCTGGAGGAACCTGGAGACTTTGGTGAACAAAACGCTATGTCGCTGTCCTAGTGGGAGAGAGAAACGTTACACAGACAATCCAGGAAATGAACAAGGCTGTAGTGAGCATTGCCCTGAACACATGACACTGTGGTGGCACAAGAGTGGCTTTGACGGGGCTGGGCATTTAGCTTAGTGGTTAGAGTACTTGCCTTGCAAGCACAAGGCCCTGAGTTCGATCCCCAGCACCAAAAAAAAAAAAAAAAAAAAGAGTGTCTTTGAGATCTCTGGGTCTTCTTTAGATTGGCTGTCCAGGGATGGTCTTTCTGAGCAGGTGACTTGACTGAGCAGGTGACGCAAAGATGTCAGCTAGGTAAAGACCCAGAACAGGAACAACCTGACAGAGGGTACAAGTGGCGCAAGAAGATTTTAATAGGAGACAGCTTGGCTTGCATGCTCACAGAGGCTGGTGAGTCTCACAGTGTCCCTCTGATGGCTGCAGAGCTGGGGAACTGGAAGCTGTTTAGTCCAGGAAGCAGGAAACCTCAGCGTGAAATTAAGGCCAACGCTGCAGCCCAGCACAAGTCTGAAGGCCCAAAGAGCCCTGGAGATCTGCTGGTGACGTCCGTGTAAGAACCTCCAGCCTGATGTCACAGGTGATGGCAATAGAAAAGCACCTCCTAGGGAGGAAAGTCCAGAGCCAGCTTCCCTTTCTTCCTATGTTTTTGATTTACATTTTAAAAAAGTGGTTTGGTTGGGTGTAGTGGTATGTGCCTGTAATCCCAGCACTGTGGAGGTTGAAGCAGGACGAGCACAAGTTCAAGCCCAGCTTGGGCGACTTAAAGACTTAGCGAGACTCTGTCTCAAAATACAAAATAAAAAAAGACTGGAGATATAGGTCAATGTGAAAGCCCTGGGTTCAATCTCTAGTACCTACCACCAAGAAGAAAAAAGTCATTCTATTGTGGGAGAGGAGAGGACACCAGTTAGGAGGTTCCTGAGGGAGTGTGTGAGAGATGGTAGAGATTAGGGTGGCCACATATGGGGTGGAGAGAAGGCCCGGTGAATTAGCCGAGCGGGTGGACAACGGTGAAAGAGAGGAACCAAGGGAGATTTGCCATTTGTAAGCTGGGCAAGACTCAGGTCCTGGTGATGGCAGACATGGGGGAGTTAGGGGAGAGTGGACTTAGGCAGTGTGCTTTGGCCACGGCAAGTTTAGGAGCCTGTTAGACATCCTTCAGCAGGGGTGCCAAGGGGGCAAGTGGATATACTGTACCTCACATGGCGCTCAGGAGAAAGGCCAAGGCTAGAGATAAAATTCCGCAATGTATGGTGGATATTTAGGGCCCATGGGACTCCATGAGATTGTCTAGGGGGAGAAAGGGCTTAAAGATACCAAGTGGACAGATACCAAGAGTCTTGTTATCCTTATGGTCTCTATGGTGCTTTACAACCTGTAAGGGACTATTTTATGTATTTTCTCTCCTTTCTTTTTTTTTGAGACAAGATCTCACCATGTAGTTATATAGTTCAGGCTAGCCTTGAACTCATGGAGATCCTCTAGCCTCAGTCTCTTGAGTACTGGGATTACAGGTGTGCACCACCACACATTTCATTATCATGCATTTTCTTATTTGGGCTCCACTACAATTCTGTGGGATACTTATAGAGAGCCCTGCCTGCGAGCTGGTCTAAGCAGATCATCATGTGCAGATGTTAGGTTCTTTTTGGTAAGTTTTGGAACCCTCAGGGGTTAGAGGAGAGGGTTCTAACCTCTCCTCCTCCAGAACCTCTCTCCAGTGAACTAAATATCAGGCGCTTAGCAGGGCACAGGCTCAGGGTGCCCTACAGAATTGCCCAGCCGTGGTCCTGGAAACTCTGTGAAGTCCCAGCCCTCTGTCCCCTGTGAAGATCTCAAAACACTGTAAAAAGTCACTTAGAGACCTTAGTATTCTGGGACACAGGGGCTTTTAGTGATCGAGCCTCAGGTACCATCCTTGGAGTTTAAAAGCGAAGGGTCAAATAAGGGCAGCAAGTGTCTCTAAATTATTTTATCTTGAATGTCGCTTATGCATGGAATACCACTAATTTTACCTTTCACCAACTAGGGAACCTGTTCTTTACGTCCACTATGCTGAGTAACGAGCCTTTCAGCACCCCCAGTAGAAACCCTTTTTTTAACACTCTTTATGTGCTTCAGAAGAGCCTCTGGGTGTTCACTGGACAGACGACAGAGAAAGTGCCTACAGTTCCGCCTCCCGCGGGGTCTGTGGTTCAGGGTCAACTCACCAGCCCGGGATGTGTGCATCTAATCAGGATGCCTGAGTACCCCTCGTTACTGCTGTTAACATCCCTCCTTCCTCTATCACCTCTGCTCTCCTACCGCGCTTTAGCATACTAACATTTGTACAACTAGAAGGCGATCTGAGGTAGCAGAAAAAGTCCTGAACGTGGACTAGTAATAATAATGGATACTATTTACTGCCTCCTTACTCTCTAACAAGGTGATGAATTAGGTTCTTTACATACATTTTACTCTTTTAGCTTCACAAGCCTGTCTGTTAGATGGTGACCCCTTCATTTTATGCTTGAGAGGATGGGTCTCAGAGGGTGACAGGCCCAAGGACACTTGGCTCCCATGTGGCAGTGGTGACTCTGAACTCGGCTCTGTGCGACCCTACAGCCTGTGCCGTGACCTTGGTACCGTGCTGCTTGCGTTAATCACCTGGGCTCCACATCGGCCTTGGACAAATGCTCATTTTTCTATGTCTCAGTTTCCACGTCTACAAATGTCCCCATGTCAAATGTCATTGTTTGCATGACCTGGTCCTCTGCTGGGTCCCTCACTTATGTGCCAGCACGCAAGTCCTCCTTGATGATGGTTTGGCGTGCCAGGGGCAGCCCGGCTCTACCTTCCTCGGGCTGGTCTGCAGCCCTAGCCTGTGCCCAGCATCCGGGAGTGCTCGCTTGGACGTCATGGCACAGCCAGGCCCTCCCCGTTCCTGTAGAATGATCCTAGGCCACATCCCGAGAAGGCATCCTGGTGATGGAGTGCCAGCCATGGGCTTCTCAGGGGCAGGGGCCAGAGCTCTGTTGTCAGCAGCTGGTGGGCCCCGAGAGGGCTCGCACCCTGGGAGGAGGTGGGTTCAAGGCTTTGTGCATGTCCATTGAGCCTTTCATCTGCCACTGGTGGGGAGAATGAGATGGTTAATAAGCAGATCCAGCCCCATCTCTTGGGGCTAATGGTTTGTCCATAGCAAAAGACACTGCAGAATAAATTAATGGAATGAAGTGAGCCTAGAATGCAGGTAAAATGCATGGAGAGCTGACCTGACGTAGCCTGGGAGAAGTCAAGGAAGGCTTCTAGGAGGAAGGGACCTTTCGTCTGAGACATTGTAGCTGGTGAGTGGGTGGGGGTCGGGGGCAGGAGTTCTGGGTGTGCTCTGGGATTTACGGGTGGATGTCCTTACATGGGGACCGGAAGGCAACTGCAAGAAGTGGTGTGCCACATGCCACTGCTGGCTTTTCTGCACTGCAGCTACTGTGCGGCACAAGCTTCTTACAGTCGAGTGTGGATGAGGGGCATCTGTCCTACCCTGGATTGCCACTCGCCATAGGTGGCTGCAGAAGTGGTTTCCTGGGTCCTGCCATCTGTGGGTGGCAGCTCCTGGAGAGGCTGCTCCTGTACAGCTGTTCCAGGCACCAGGCCGCCTGGTCTAGAGCCTGCTGCCCCAGCCTTCCCAGTTACTTGTGTAAATTCATTCCTGGGATTAAATCTCCTTCTGCTTAAAATAGTTGGAGCAGCTTCTATTTCCTGCTAGGGCTCCCACACAGGTACAGGAGGGGTCGCTTCAAGACAGAACATTCTGAGCAAGGCGGTCATTGTGCGAGCACCATAGTGTACATGTCCACAGAGAACACAGAGAGGGCTACTCTTCCTCCCTCCCCCTCCTCCCTCCTCCTTTTCTCTCTCTAGCTTTTTCTCTCTTTCTCTCTCTCCTGTTCTTTCTGCAGGTATTGATCCAAGACCTCACACATTTTAAACCACACTTTACCACTGAAATACACCTCCAGGCCTAGGCAACAGGTTCTTCAGGACCCAAACTGTACATTCAGTCTGTAACGGATGAAAATGTTGTTGTTCAGTACATTATTAAGCTGGTAAGATACAGCTAGATTGACTTATTTAGTTGCTACACTCTGAGCATCCTGTATGTGACTGGCCCTGGTTTCAGGGGCTGGGAATACAACAGTGAGTTTGATAAGGGTCATATCGCCTGTTGTAATTGGAGAGGTTTCTGATATTCCTGGGTTCTTCCCCTCCTCGAACAAAGAATTGAACGAGGGTGGCAAAAAGTAATTTCAAAGTTTTATTTAAAATGATAAGCCAGAAGAAGAGCTGGATCTGCAGAGCAAGAGCAGGCCAACATGGAAATCTGGGAGAACCCCTACTGTCTGCGTGGGAGGGGCGGTCCTTGAAATTGGCACCTCAGGCTGATGTCAGGTCCAGGCTACTCCCACAAGGTTGACGTCAAGTCCAGGTCACTCTTCTGGGGCTGACGTCAGGTCACATCACTCCTCTAGGTCACACCCCTTGCCAGTCAACCTTAGCCACGCCCTACTCCTACTACGCAGTGCCACATTATCATGGCAAGTACATTCTTCATCCGAGCAATCCAAGGTGTAATTTAAAATAGTATCCACATTTTAAAAAGGTGAAAATAATTTTAATAATTCTAATTTTAACAATTCTTCAGGTGTGGTGCCTCATGCCTGACATCCCAGTACTCGGGAAGGCTGAGGCAGGAGAACTGCAAGTTCAAATCCAGTCTTGGCCACTTAATGACTTAGAACCTGTTTCAAAATAAATTATTTTAAAAAAAGGCAGCAGGCATAGCTCAGTGCAAAGGTCCTGGGTTCAATTCAGACCTTGCAAGAAAAAAAAAATAATCTAATAAGTCTCAAATATTATCACTCAACATGTGATTGATATAAGTAATTATTTTTTAATATAAGTAATTATTAATGAGATACTTCATATACATTTTTCATGCTAAGTCTGAGAAATCCAGTCGTTTTAACTTATAGCATAGCTTGATCCAAATGCAAGATTTTCATTGAAAGATTTCATCTATATTACATTTCATGAAATTTACAGTTGAAAAAGTAGATTCACCAACCCAAATGCCCAGCAACTACTGAATGGTTAAAGAAGATTTTTTTTTAATACAATGGAGTACTACTCTCCCATAAAAAGGATAAACTTGAGGCATTTATAGGTAAATGGATGCACCTTGAGCACATTCTCTTAAGTGAAATAAATCAGACACATGAGTACATAGTGAATTCTTTCTCTGATATGAGAAACTGTAAGTGTAAATAAGGACAAAAAAGTATAACTGATGTTGTGAAAAAGAAAGCTAATATTCCAATGTGAAGAGAATTAAAGAGGGAGGAGGGGGAAGGAAGGAAGGGAAAAAGAAAAGAAAGGAAAAAGGAAAAAAAGGAAAAATGTAGGTAAAGCTATTGTAAATAAGGAGGGGAGGAGGAGTAAAAGGGAGGAGAGGGGAAGCAGCAAAGGAAACCAAAATATAGCATGTACAGATACAAATTATCTATGATGAATGTGATCATTATGTGTATCTACAATGTACCAGGGCTAGGGATGTAGCTCAGTGGTTAGAGTGCTTGACTCGTGAGCACAAAGACCTGAGTTCGATTCCCCGCACCAAAACAAAACAAAAAAAACAATGTTACCAATACATGTTCTTGGTAAAAATTTAAAAAAAAAAGAAAAAGAAAAAGTAGATTCCCATAACAAAGATGTTACAAATATACATAAATATTTTCCACTAACCAAAAAAGTACCAAAATTTTCTTCCCTTAATAGCGGCATCAATCACTTCTAGGCCTGTTGGCTAAGATCAAGTGTAATAGCTGCATCAACATTGACAAAACCTGTTCTTTCCTCGAATTGACTTCAAAACTACCTCTGTCCAAGTTGAGGAAATTCACTGACCCTTGGGCTGGTGAAGAAGCGACCTGCACTAATACGAAAGCAGCTCAGAATGCTTGATGGCAACAAAGACTCTTCCACTGTTTTCTGTCTTTGTGGCTGGCTTGTGTATCACCTGTCAGTTACAGCCACAATAATTTACATGTTGATTCCTGTTAGGAAAATAGCTTGAATTCGTTACTATTATTTAGATTTTAAAAGTTTCAGGGGATGTAGCTCAGTGGTAGAGCGCTTGCCTAGCAAGCACAAGGCCCTGAGTTCCATTCCCGGCATCAAAAAAAAAAAAAAAAAACCTGAAAAGTTTCATAGCAGGATGTGGCAGCACATGTCTATCATCCCAGCACTTCAGGAGACTGAGGAGGGAAGATCAAAAGTTCGAGCACGGGATGTGAGGACGATCTGGCGGCGACATCTGTCACCCTGCTGGTCACCAGGGTTGATTTGGCTGGTCTGGCTGGCTAGCCGGGTGTCGCCTTCCTCCCTCACCACTCCGTGTGCTCTGTCCATGAGGTAGAGGAGGCCCGTTTCCTCAGTCAAAGGTACGTGAGTAGCTGGGCTCTCCTGCTGGAACCTCCCAACGAGCTCTCAAAAGTCTGAGCTCAGTCTGCAACTTAGCAACTTAGTCAGTCCCTGTCTCAAAATAAAAAATAAGAACCAGGGCTGGGGATGTACTCCCCTACAGCGGGAATAAAATTTAAGTTTCAGTTGCAATAATTCAGTTGTAATACATTCTGTCTAGCTCTGTCATAAATAATTGTTTTCTCCCCCTGGAGTTTCAAATTTAGCTCATTTGCAAAGTAAAAGATAGGAAATAGGGTAGATCTTTGAAAAAGAGAAGAGGACAAGAGAGGGAGGGAAGGGGGAGGAAAGGATGAAAAAAGAATTAAGATGTGTTGTGTAAATTACCAACTCCCCATGAGGAATGTAATCATTGTGAACTGCAAACATGGACTAATGAAAATAAAAATAAAAAACTGAATTTAGCTCATTGATCAGCAGTAGGAGTGTGGTGAGGAAACAAAACCATATTGCCATTTTGTGTCTTTGACTTTGAATATTTGGCAACCATTCCCTTTGTTTTTGAGAAAATCTTGGAGTTTAAAATACAGTAAGTCTTTGTAAAACTCCCGGGAATCAACGCTGGCAAAGAAAAGAGATCATTATACCCATCTTCTGTTTTTTCCACTGTTCCTCAAACGAGGTGACTCGCTGTATTTGAGTGCATGTAATGACTGGTTGTAACAACTACACCCACCATACTTTTCCTAAAGTCTGCTGCAGAGAGCTAAACATAAATATTTTCAAAATGTATAATACAATGGAAAAAAGCAGTAAGGAAAATATCACTGTATTTGAAAATCACAAAGAATCCAACTTTTCGAACTAGCATAATAGAACTAACATTTGTGGAAACTAATTTTTTCTTATCGGCTAGAATCATCTGTGGCAGATGTGAAAGACTAAAAAGTATCTATGCCACATGTTAGATTCTTTTTAGGCCATGAATTGACAACATTTCTTCTTAAATTGGAAGTCCATTGAGACGAAATGTACCCGAAGTATTAGTTAGGCAGCATCTATTATATTGCTTGGCTCATCTAAAGTGAAGGAAATGTACTCGCGATTTTTCACATTTATTGATTGGCCTCCTGCTATTGTTAGAAAAATCTTTATTTTATGAACAATTATATGGTGGCTGAATGGAAGAGCTTTCAGTTTTTGTGAAATGTTTTTAGTCTTGTCCTCAGAATTTTCTAACAATATTCTATCCCTGAAAAATAACTTTTTTTTAGCCACTTCTCCATCTAACAGCATTTTTCTTTTGTGCAAAACCCCCGGCTCTTTATAGCTGGTGAATTTTCATTTTTATTTCTTTGTTTATTTCACAATAATGGGAATTAAAGGCTTTGCGTGGAGGACTGAGCTCTATTTATTTTTTATTTTGAGACAAGGTCTCTTGCTAAAATCAATTGGCTGGGCTGGGCTTGAACTTTGTTTTCCGGACTCGGCTCCCAGAGTACTGGGATTACAAGTGTGTGTCTACTCAGCTAAATTTATAAGTGCAGGTTCTGTTTAAATTCGTTTAAAAATGAAAAATTTACTAGAAAAATTAAAAATTGCAAACATTTAATTCTGATTTTAGGTAATTAACTTTATCAATCCTTTTTTGACTATATTAAAAGCAAACTTATTTTCTGAATTTTTGGTTTTATTCGTATATGTTTGCAGCAGATAATAATTCATCACAATGACTTGGTACATGTACGTGGCATATTTTAATTCTTTGTACTTCCCCTTCCTCTTCCATATCTTTTTATCAAATCCACTACACATGTTCTGACCGTGTCTCAGAATAAAATAGTATCCACTTCATGTCTTAAAAACTTTACACAGCAAACGTTTTGCTCCAGCAAAGGCAATTGCCACTGTGTCTTTTTGCTTTCCCCTTTGAACTGTAGCAGTGGCTTGTGTTTAAGAATTTAAAATTTCCTCATACTTTTTTAAACTAGGGAAGAAGCTGGATACGGTGGTGCATGCCTGTAATCCCAGCGCTTGGGAGGCTGAGGCAGGAGGATTGCTGAGCATTCAAGGCCAACCTGAACTACCTAACGAGACCTGTCTCACAGAACCCCACTCCCCACCAAAACCTGGGGGAATTTAATTGTATTATATTTAAAATATGTGTTTCAATTTATCAATGACAATTTACCTAGGAATGTACGTACTTCTTACAGTCTGCAGAAAATATTCAAATAAATATACTACAATATTACATAGGTACATTAAAGAAAAATTTAAAATGAAGAAATTCATTGATGGGTTTATGCGCAATACTCAAAATGTTTGTGCTCCACATGTGCAGTACATAATCATATTTTATGTAAAGGAATTGTTACAACTGTGTTCAGATGTGCCCCCAAAGCCTCCTGCGGTCAGGGCTGGGGCTTTTCAGAGATGGCTGGATCTAGGGTGTGTGATGCTGGGATCAAGGATGTGAGGCTCGAATTAAGAGTGTGAGTACTACTCGCTCAATGGCCTGGACAAGAGATGAGGGACAGAGGAGGATCGCTGCTTGTCCTTGTTGATGGATACTTCACTGCTTGCTGCCTTCTGCCCAGTATGAACTTTTGCCGCTCTGCCCTGATGCCCTATGAACTTAAACCTCTACAAACTGTGATCCAAGTACACCCTTCCCCCTCTAACTTTGTATGTCGAGTATTTTGTCTCAGCAATGAGAAAAGTAAGACAGGAATGGTTAGAGTGAGATGTAGTTTTAGCAAAACAATATGATCGCACAGTTTTTAATTTCTTTTTTTTGAGACAGAGTCTCATTATGTAGTTCAGGCTGGCCTTGAACTAACTAGCAAGGATCTTCCTGCCTCAGCCTCCTAAGTGCTGGGATTATGGGCATGAATCACCACACCCAGCCCAGCTTTTAAATTAAAATTAAAATTAGCAACAGTTAAAAATTCGGTTTGAGAAAGTGAAAGGCACGGGATGGGGGGGCAGGGCGAGCCCAGAGGCCGGGCAGGAGCAGGGGCAGAAATCAGGGCTTGGGTTAACAGGTGGCTTACGGAGATGACCAGGTCACAGAGGAGAAATGGACTAAACTGCAGGGCAGCTGATGGTACAGGAGAGGAAGGGGTCCACCACACACACGTGCTCACGCGTGCGCACGCACGCACACACACACACACACACACACACAGGGCTTGTCTCCCTGTTCTGTTTCGTGGACACTATCTTATCCACGTTTATTCTCCTCTCCCCAGTCAGTGAGTCTTCCCTGCAGCTGAGGTCCTGCAGGGCAGGGCAGGAAGGCCCCTCCACTGTGTCCCGGGTCCCTGGTGCTATTCTGAACACACAGGCCATAAACTCGTGGGTTGATTGACGCCACGTAGCCTGTCAGCGGACCCTGAAGGCCCGATTCTTCTCACAAGTCTACGTTACCGCAAGCTTGTGGCTTTTAAAGTCCCTGCAACAGGAAACTTGGCAGCTGTTTGACCTCCTAGATGAATTAATCTAGGTATAATAAAATGTTCCTTTTCTTCATTATTATTTCTTATAGTTCAGTACAGCCGAGAAAACTCATAAAACTCATGCTAATTAGCTGGAAGCCGTGTCTGGGAGAAGGCTATGAAACGTTGCTCGTGGCTCCCTCCACCCCTAATTCCTGAATTCTGCGGTGCGTGTTGATTCCCATCTCCCCAGTCGCCAACCCTGAGCCTCTCTAAATTTTACCTCCATTTGGCTTCCTCTCCTTCCCCTCCTTGCGCACGGGTGGCTATAGTTTACAACTGAAGTTCTTTGCCAAACTGTGGTGAGCAACTTCTCCAGCCGACTTGTCCAGCTCCCTCCTGATCAGTTTCTTCCTCTTCTTCCTCCTGCTTTCGCGCCCTCCCAGCTCCTGGATTCATTTCTCCCGACCTGGCTCAACCTCCCTCCTGCCTGCATCCTTTTAAACTCTCTTTTGCCAAACTTGCTGACTCTTAACAAACTAGCGGGGCTCTCTTTCCTGTGTATTTTTGCATGCGTTGAGGCCATAGTTTAAAAAAGAAAAATGGATTTTATTTAGTCCAGTTTTTGATTTACAGAACAATGAGCTGATAGTAGGTAGAGTTCAGAATCCCACATCCCGCCACACCCCATGTTCCTGCGGCACTTTCTCCTAGTACTAACATCTTGCATGTAGTTTGTTACGAATGTTGTAATTAATGAACCAGTACTGATCATTACTAAGCCAAGCCCACGTTTACATTCGGGTTCACGCCATGTCCTGCAGTCCTGTGGGGCTCGTACCCACCATTAAGTGTCTTATGGAATAGTTTCGCCTCCTAAAAATCCCTTCCGGTGGCAGCCTTTGGAGGCTTCGCTTGTTGTGTTTGTCTCTTCCCCGCATCCCAATTCTTGCCATGAAGGTGGAGTTTTCTTTAAAAATCGATTTTGTGCCCTGCTGTCTGCACAGCTCCTAGAACACTGCAGTCTGAATCTGCTTTCTGCTGCTTGGGTGGAAAACACCTGAGAACTGGTAACTCGCCAGAATAGAAACGATTTGGCTGGGGGCCTGCGAGGCTGCGGAGGGAAGTAGGGAAGGAGAGGGCGGCGGGGCGCAGGGAGGTGAAGGGTGTGAGAGGGGCCGAGGAAGGCCTCTCCCCTGCAGGGTCCTGGGGTCCTGGACCCCTGTCTGCAGCCGGCGTGCTCGCCCACAAAGGCAGGGACTCTGGGCTTGGCGAGGATCTCCCGGGCCGGCCGCCTGGCCCCTTCGTGCCTCCCCGTCCCTCTGCATCCCTCAGACAGGGCGGCGTCCAGGTAAGCAAGTTCGGAGGGCCGCGGCCCGCAGCAGGACTTTGGCTTCTGCCTGCCGGGGCCGCGCTGAAGTCGGTGAGTTCATAGTGCGTTATCTCTGATTCGCATTTCCCTCCTTCGGCACTGCCAACATTGCACCCCGCGACCCGCCAGGGAAGTTTCCCCTTCCAGATAATGCGCAATCAGTAATATTTATGGCCCTGCGGTTCACCTTCGCGCTGGCCCAGTCCCACAACCTGCCTGCCATGTCACATCGGGAAGGGCAGGGACGCGGACGGTCACCGAGGCCACTGCCTGGACCTTCACCTGCCTGTCTCTCTTCACAGGCACACGCGATTGAGACGCCGAAGGAGGGTCAGGCCTGTTATCGGGCTCCAATTATTTAACGACTTAACAGCCTCTTTCGATAATTTATGGTCAGGTGTAGCGATTAATGCACACACCCCAGCCAGGTTCACCGGGTTGAAACCCTGATTCTGCTGGGTGAGCCGCACTTGTGTCCTTCATCTCCTTCTCCTTATCTGAAAAACGAGAATCATAAAAACCCCCCAGGTTTTGAGGGGATCAAATGAGTTAACCCAGAGAAAGCACTCAGGATGGTGCTCAGTGAACATGAGCTGTCCTCATTGTCCGCACCGCGTGGGGACGTTGGCCGATTTTAAGATTTAAACCAACACATTGCTCTGAAGTTCATGGTCGGCCGTTGGAAATCATTCCTAAGCCATCTTTCTCCTCCCGTATCTCTCATAGCTCGGGCTGTCCGTGAACGTGAAGTAGATTTCGTGGAGTTCCCACGGAGGTACCTCTCTTCAGAGTAGCTGTTCTAGAACATTTTTAAAAACTTACTTTTAAATACCACAGGTACCAACTCTCCGCCATGAATGTAACCATTACGTACCAAACAGGCACCAGTGGGGAAAAAAGTGGCAAGAAAAAATAGAATAGTGCCATCTTGTGTATATTTCCCAATTCCCCACACTTAATGTGTTTAGTATGCATCACAAACATGTACTAATAAAATATTTTAAGAAGAACCTCATTGCCACCCTGTAAGGTTCACACATGCTTCTTCCCTGGCAGGGGCCTCCACACCCACCTGCGCAGCCCTGATTTGTATCTGCAATTTCCCTGGCCAGTGTCACTACAGACTTAAAGCTATCAAAGTGTGACCATTGAACATGGGGTTGGAAATAGATGTGCATTCAAACACAATTCTACAATGTTTCCACCAAACAGATGTGAATAACCTCAATTGCAAAATCATAAAATGTAGTGAAATAATTAGGAAGTAAAGAGTTTTGAAAAAAAGAGTTTTGAGCATTTACCACACTGCCTTTGTTTGACTTATAATTTATTTAACTGTAAGTTTATATAATTTAGTTGTTAAGAAAGTTTGTACAAGCACAAGGCCCTGCGTTTGATCCCAGGCACCAAAAATAAAAAATAAAAAAAAGTTTGTATTTAGTGTTATGATTTATATCTAGATGTTCCCCCAAAGCCTCATGTACTTCAAGGTGGGGCTTTTGGGAGGTGATAAAATCATGGGGGCGTGGTACTTATCAGTGCATTTGTCCACTGATGAGTTCATAGCTAGATGTGATGCTGGGAAGTGAAGCCTGGTTGGAGGAGGTGGGTCACGGGGGCAGAGCCTGGCAGGGTCTCTCTCTCTCTCTCCCTCCTCCTCCTTGATCACTCTCTGCCTCCTGTCTGCCCTGCCATGAGCTGTTTCTCCTCTGCCCTGCTGCCCTACCTTGGAGCCAGCCAACTGTGGACTGAAACCTCTACAAACTGTGAGCCAAAATAAACTTCTCCTCATTTAAATTGTAGGTGTTGGGTACTGTGTCACAGTCAGGAGAAAATACCTAAGGCACTTAGCAGTTGGTTTGCAAAATTTCTAAAAAAAAGAGAGAGAGAGAGAGAGCGATAATACTCCATTCTCAGGACACAATAGCTGTCTCTGGCACACTGGTGAATCCCACACACCAGGATTCTGCCCTTCTGTGTGGTTTCATTCACTTAACACAGTGTCGTAACATGTGGGACTCGTCCCTGCCATTCTGCATAATTTTCTTTTTCTTTTTTTTGGGTGGGGTATGCTGAGGGTCACACTCAGGGCCTTCACTTGCTAGGCAAGTGCTCTATCACTGAGCTAAATCCCCAAGCCCTGGTAATTTTCCTTGTTATAGCTATGTAGTATTCCACTGTATAACATACTACATTTATTCTTTCTTCTCTTGATGGCCGTTGGGTGTTCCCTGGTTTGGGCTGCTAATTAGTTTTAATTATAAAGCAGCCATGATCACTAATATACATAAATTTTAGAGGACACACGAGGAGCCCGTTTCTCTTGGATTTATACCTAGGAGTGGGTTTGCCAGGTGTAACCATTAATCCTGATAGGTCTACTTTGTTAAATGCCCAGATTAGTAGAGCACGTTCTGGGTGTGCCTGGGTGAATTGTGGAGGTATGGCCTTGGTACTATACATAGTCCCTCACTGCTCATCTCACACTCTTCCCTACTCTGCTTCCTCACCACTTGGAACTAAGCAGCTTTGCTGTACCATGCCCTTCCTCCATGATGGCCCTGCCTTGGAGCCAGCTGACCATGGACTGAGGCCCCAGATGTCTTAGTTAGATTCTCTAGAGTCAATGGTTTGTAAAAGAGCAGATTTAAGAGGACATTTGTAAGTTACCCTATTCACCCGCAAGCCAAATGCACGAAGTGCCGAATGTCTGTCTAGGCACTGGAGACCCGAAAGATCCAATCAAGGGCTGGGCGCCCACGGCACTGTCCCGTGTATGTCTATGCCTGCAGATGATGGCTGAAGAAATCTTTACTAGAACCAAAATACGCTGCTCGCAGCAGAGATGATGACCAGAGCTCCCCTGAAGCGACAGCAGCCATCCTCGACGACAGCAAGGCCCCGAGCTCCTTCCTCAACGAGAACAGCCGAGTCCCCTTCGGGAGAACCAGCCGCAGCAGAGCTTCTCCTGGGAAACAGCCTGACAAGTAGCTTCGGATCCCACTCTGCTTTATGTTGCTTCAGCAACAGTCCTCAGGTGGATCTTCTACGCCCAGAACCACACAACTCAGTCCAGCTGGGCGTCTGGCTGAAGTTGACCACATTAAGTCCACCACACCAGAACTGTGAGCTGAATTCAATCTTTCTTCCTTTAAATTGTGAGTGTTGAGTGTTGTGTCCA
Source organism: Hystrix cristata (assembly GCA_004026905.1). Taxonomy (NCBI): domain Eukaryota; kingdom Metazoa; phylum Chordata; class Mammalia; order Rodentia; family Hystricidae; genus Hystrix; species Hystrix cristata. The sequence goes on along the minus strand of PVJO010015933.1, from coordinate 21,747 downwards.
GCCATGAGAAAGCCAAGTAATACACTAGGTCTTAGCTAGGCATGTGTTTGCCTTTAGTGGATAATGCCAAATGATTTTCCCAAGCAGTATAACCGGTGTCTTCCTCCATCTGCAGCGTCTGAATGTTCTTCCACCCCACACCCTTGCTAACACTGGAAATGGCAGTCATTGCAGTTTTAGCCATCCTGAGAATGTGTACTGATTTTCTCAGAGTGATTTTAATTTGCATTTCCCTGACACATAATGATGTTGAGCTTTTACTGGGTTTGGATTGCCATTTTTTTCCTCTGTAACAGAGGTGTAAACTCACTTTGAGAAATCGTTACTGGGCTTATGGATGATGTCATTCAGCTTTGCCTGACTCTGGCTGCTATCCTGTGACTAAGGTTTCCTCCAAGGAAAGTGAGAGTTGAGTACATGTTAGCACCTTGTCTGTGACTGAGGAGACTTTTTTTGCTTTGTTTTGTTTTTTGAGACAGGGTCTCACTGTGTGGTCCAGGCTGGCTTTGAACTCATGGCGATCCTTCTGCCTCCGCCTCCCAAGTGCCAGGATTACAGGTGCGCACCACCACGCCTGCCCAAAGGGACTATTTGTGACCAGCATGATGACCCTTAAGGCCAGTCTTAGGTGGCTCCTGGCGGCCTATGACCTTTCCCTAGATTATGCATACTGACCTCTGCACGTCTAAGCTTTGCCAGTGGAAAATACCAACGCAGGAGGAAAGCTGCTTTGGTTTGAATGTTTCTGCCCTCCCAAACACACGTTGAAATTTAACTGCTATTGTAACAGTATTAAGCAATGGGCCCTTTAAGAGGTGACTGGACCAATGGCGTATCATTCAGTGATAAGGAAGATGAAATTTTGCCATTTGCAGCCGGATGTGACGGTTCACACCTACCATCCCAGTACTTGAGAGGCTGAGGCAGGAGGATCAGTGTGAGTTTGAAGTCAGCCGAGGATACATAGTGAGTTCAAGGCCAGACTGCACTTACTGCATAGCGAGACCCTGTTTAAAAAAAAAAAAAAAGTGGGTAGATCTGGAGATGATTGTGTTGAGCAAAATAAGCTGGACTCAGAAAAACAAATATTGCATGTTCTCCCTAATATGTAGACTCTAAAAGGATGACAAGAAAGCAGAAAGGAGACTATCATTAGATAAGGGGAAGGGAATAAAAGGAGTAAGAGGGAAGAGGAGGAGTATAAGCACAGGTAATGGGGGGGTAGATATAAACAAAATACACACACTGAACTCCCCATCACCAAATGTGAGACGGGGGGAGAAGGCAGGCAAGGGACTGACTGGGAACAAAATGCAATGTATACTTCTGCCAAAATGAATACCATTGATCTGTATAACCAATAAAAAAGTGAAATGAAAGGCGGTGGTCAGGCAGTGAGGACTCTGCCCTTGTGAATAGATAAATGCTGTTACTGTGGGAATGTGTTCCTTTTTGTGTTTTGTTTCAGTTTTTTTTTTTTTTTCAGTTTTTTGAGACAGGGTCTCACTGTGTACTTCAGGCTGGCCTGGAACTCACCATGTAGCCCAAGCTGACCTCGAACTTGAGGTGACCCTTCTGCTTCAGCCTCCAGAGCGCTGGAATTACAGGTGGACATCATCATATCTGGCTGGAGTGGGTTTCTTATGAAAGAACAAGTTAGACCCCCTTCTGTCTTTCACCTTCTCTCTCTCTCTCTTTTGTTTTTGTTTTTTGAGACAGGATCTAACTTTGTGGTCCAAGCTGGTCTTGAACTCATGATGATCCTCCTGCTTTAGCCTCCTGAGTGCTAGGATTATAGGTGTGACCCACCACACCTGGTTTATCTCACCTTCTCTTTGCCCTTCTGCCATCAAATGGTACATGAAGCAGACCATCGATGGAATCTGATCCCTGAATCTCGGGCTTCCCAGTAAATTTCCATTTATTATAAATCATCCATGCTGTAATAGTCTCTTCTAGACCATGAAATGGACTAAGACAGAGGAGACCTCACTGCTGCCGTTTGCAAGCCTCAAACCTCTAGTTGGATGCATGCAAGGGATGAGTACAATGGTGTGGTGTAGGATGCAAATCCACACCCAGGGAGGCTGGTGTCCACAGAGAAAGGGAGGAGAAGATGGCCTGGGCTTTCCGAATTCACTGTGCCCACAGCAAGATGTGCATCTTTGCACAGATTTTTGTAAATCTTCGATAACAATGGGAAGTTTGACCCGTTTTTAGATTCTAAAACCCATGAATGCTCATTGAAGGAAATTTTACAAACGCAAATAAGAAGAAGAAAAAAAAGAAAACAAATCCAAACTCCCACTTTCCAAAGTCAGTTTTTACTAACAATATCCACACCCACATTTTCCTACTTAGCATTATAATGTGCCATTCATAACTGTCTCGTCCAAGCCCAGGTGTGCTGGGGCAGCCCAGCAGTTGCCAAGCGACTGAAGAAAATACCTGGAGATGGCCCCTGAGCGATACGGTTATTAAGGTGTCAGTGGGGAAGGATCATGTCCCACAGGCAGCACACCAAGATGCACATTGCAATCAAATCCCGTAACAACCTTACAAAGAACAGTGAATCATAACGCGCCCTCTTAGAAAAGCAAGCAGACTGAAGGTTTTTTCAGGTAGCTGCAAAAGATTGTAACCAGATGGAAACAGGGTTAACAGTGAGTTTACCTATAACAGTAACATAATTTTGTAGTTTATGCAGAGCTAAAGATATATACGAGAAATAGGAGAGATAGATACAGAGATGGAGAAAGAGACATGCTAGAGATAGAGATGATAAAGATAGAGATGACAGAGATAAGCGTAGACGATAACATTTTGTTCAATGAGGGCACAGATGGCTCTCTGTGTTGCTCTCGGCCACCCCAGATGATCAGACACAGTGCACCCCAGGATGGCCTTCGCTATATTCATTTGTCCCAATTTTACCATCTCAAGATCTGGATTCTCCAGTGGCTCAAGTGTATTAGATTAGGCTCAGGTTGACTCAAGTACAAACTTGTAATCTTGCAGGAGTCCATTGCGATAGTTATCATCAGGCACTGTATAAGAACCTTTCCTTCCCAACCTCTTGGCTCTATTTTTGGGCAGGGTTGACACTAGTGACTCCATCTTGAGTTTGGCAGCTCTTGTGCTTTCCTTATATCCTCTTTTGTCTTTGTGAGAGTCTCTCCTAGGGCATCACTGATCGATCATTCAGTAGTTACGTTTTTATTTGTCTCTTGTTCCCAGAAGGCTGTTCCATTTGTTGGTCTTACCTGGCCCCACATTGGAGGAAGGGTGATTGACAGTGGACAGTTAGTGCCATGACTCTTTAGCCACATTTGAACAACAAAGAGGTATAGAAGGACAGTTCTGCAGCTAAGCTTGCTTGAAGTTTGTGGTTAAATTTAGTTTCATCTGTTTCTGAAGGTAATGACCAAGATCTCAAAACACAGAATCAGATCATTTCTTAGGAGTTAATACTTCCGTAGAATTCCTAGAGACCTCAGTTGCAGAGTTTACAAGGAACAAAATAAACTAAGTACATTTAGTTTATATAACCTAAAAATGTACTTCTAGTCATATCATTTTTAACCAAAAATAATCCAAGAAAGAACCAATTTGTCTGCATTACTCGTTATTCTTCCATGAATTTGATCGCAAATGTTTTAGACAAGAATTAAGACTGTGGGCACAGAAAGACTTAGAACAGTGATGGTTAGAATGCTGGTAAGTTTAGCAATGGACAAGACAATTTCGTTATTTATTTTATATACCATTTTAAGTGGGCAATCATTAGTCAGGCCCATCAGGCCCTCCTTTGTTTACAGGTGTATTTCCTAGGTGACTGATAGCCACTACTTTTAAAAATCAGAATGGCACTGTCCCTTTAACAGGTCTACATAGGTAAACAGCACTGACAAAAAAAAAAACAAAAAGTTTAGATCCTTTATAAATTTAAGTAATTGTTCCAGTGACCACACAAAGATTACCTGATGTGTGAGTGAACATGTATTTAATCAAAGCAAACAGGCACAGACCAAGTTTTAAATGACAGGACTGTCCAAATGTCAAGGTTTTTCCCAAGTGCTGTAATAAAAACCTAATAAAGACAGCAGAGAATGCAAGAAATTAATAAAATCTCTGTTTCCTGGGCCACCTTTATAAATTTTACTGAGAAGGTCAATATTAAACATAGAGAATTAGATTTTGGTTTCTTATCAGTGTAGCAAAGTTTGATTTTTAGAAAATTCTGTAAATAATCTCTTTTCTAGCCAGGTGTGGTGGAGCATGCCTGTCATCCCAGCACTTGGGAGGCTGAGGCAGGAGGATCACTGTGAGTTCAAAGCCAGTCTGGGCTACATGGTGAGTTCAAGGCCAGCCTGAATTGCATGACAAGACCCTGTCTCGAAATAAAAAAAAAATTGTCTCCTTTTTATTTTTTGAGATAGGGTCTTGCTATGTAATTCAGGTAACCCAGGTTGGCCCTGAACTCACAGCTGTCCTCCTGCCACAGTTTCCTGAGTCCTGGGATGGTAGTTGTGCATCACTATAACCAGCTTTAAGTAATTTTTTAACTCTAACTGTCTCATTGTAAGTCTCATCCTCCACAGATGTTCCTCTACTTCTGATTTGCCCTTGTTTTTTGTTTTTTTCCTGTATTGTAACAACCAGTCATTTTACTTCCAGACAAAATCTTATGTTATCATATAAAATCCTCCTTGTCTGAAACAACCCTTCCGACTTTTTTTTTCATTTCTCTGTCGCTCTCTCCCACTTACTGTTTCCTTTCTGTTAAAAATCCACTTGGATTTTTGAAAGGCCTCTGTCATATTTTTTCTTTTTGTCTCATAGCTGTTACATTTCAACCCAGAATAAATTGGCCTTGATGACAAAGTTATCTTGGCAGAAAGCAGCAGAAGAGCAAGGTAACTCTGTAATTCCACTTTAAGAACATCCCAAAATGATTCGAAGAAAATATTTTAGCATTCAAAATAAACAAAAATATTGGCTTAAACCATAGAATCCAAAAGCAAATTTACCAGCCATCTAAGATGTCCCCCGATGGGGTCCTGTTGCCTCCTTGAAGGCTATCGGGAAGGCTCACTCCCGCTTCCTGGCAGGAGTCGGCCTTAGGCTCGCCACTCCCTGGGATGTGGACCGGGCTGCACACCGCTCCAGAGTTCCCGTCTGACCTCCAGCTTTCTAGCCTGACCCTTCACCTGCCCTGGTGTGGGTTTGGGCTTAGTCTGGTGACCTGGACTCTCCACCGTCGCCACCTTCCTGGTGGTGTCCACCCAGCTCTGTCCCCTTAAGAGGCTTATCCTCGTTTTTCCCTCCTGCAGTGGCCTGGCACAGCCTGAGCTTGGAACACAGCCCTGCTGCTGCTGCCATAAGGAGGCGCTGCTGCCGTGATTGTATACAGCTCTTGTTTTTCTTTAAGTCATATTGCTCACTGACAAATGACAATATTTTTCCTAATTTGGGGCACCTTTTCAGTATACCCTTGTGTCAGGTGGTGGTTCTCAGGCACCCATAAGAGTTGCCCCCTGTCCCACTCACAGGTAGAGGACCATCTCAGGATTTCTTCTGCAAGTTTTTCTTCTGTTAATCTATAATTTTGGTGCTCATGGGAGTTTCTCCAGCCTCCTGGTTGGCTCTCCAACTGTCTCATCCACAGTCCGAGAGTGCTGGGGCTGTCCAATAGGTTGCTGAGATGACTTGTGAGAAGTAAGGTTTAGTAAGGCATTAACAGGCAAGGATGTGGTTAATTGAGTGGATACAGTCACTGCCAGTGGGCCGGACAGGAAATCACCTGATAGTACCTGAAGCAGCCAGGGGCAGCTGGCTGGATTATAACACTCCACAGTGCTTGCTCTGCACCCAGTTTTGTAGGGAAGGGGCCTAGAGATAAGCTGTAAACAGGGGCATTATTAGCCGGTTTTGTTCTGTTGTATGACCAGCATTTCAACCCTTCTTTGGACAGTTTGGTCTGGGAGCACTTACGGTGTCTCCTTGGGAAGACGAAGGGGACATTTTAAGTACATGGTGCTAAATGCCCTACTTTTTCTCAGAGTTAATACAATAATTCTTTAATATTATTTCTTTAATGGTTGCATTACATTTCATTTTGTAGGATATGTGAAAATTTATTTAACCACAAAATAGTGTTCTTGATTTTTTTCCCGCATTTTATGGATATTTTAAGATTTACGAATCTTGCATAGTTCATTGTGCCACCGGAGAAAGGGGCCAGAACTTGCCTAGTTATCACTTTTTGAGCACTAACTCTCCAACCACCAACAGGACTGTCTGACTAACAGTTATTTATGGACAAAGAAGTGACTATTAAAGTAAACAGGGAAGGAAAAATGTCTATAATGGGATTTAGCATTTCTAAAATATATACTAACATTCACTTATTATTCCTTCATCGTTCATCCATTTTTACCTCATTCATTCATTATTCAATATTTTTTAGAAACAGATGTATCTGGATTCTTAGGTCTGTCACTTATCTCTGAGGTACCGTATGCTAGAGATTTGTTTTCTCTTGACCTTTGGTTGCCCACATATGAAACGAGAGGATAATAATGCCTCTCAAGGTTGTTATGAGGATTTTACCTCATAAAGTACCCAGATCACCTTTTCCCACCTAAAGTTGAATCTCTTTGTCGGTCGCGCACCATGGAAGATGCTAATTAATTATCGCATCGTAGCCTGCAAATGAGTTTGTTGGTGAGTGGGATATGGAAAGCAGGGATGTTCACAGGGTGAGAGTCACAGCCGGGAGAACACAGGTCTTTGTTCTACTCGGTGGTCTAAAGTGCTCCTGTGGGTCTTTTATCTGGCAAAGATCAGAAAGTCTTGCAAAGATTCCCACCTCCTGGCTGGGGCAACTCTTGTGTAGGGGCAGCCAAATGTAATTTGAATTTCAGAGCTGCACTCAGCAAAATGATAATTTTGAGTCTTAATTTCTCCCGGCAACTTCTGCAATATTTCATAACAAGTTTCCATTCTGTTTCGCTTTTCTGTTCCTCCTAGAATTTTTCTCAGGGTCTAAGAATGAAGGAAGAAGCCCTTTGAGGCCTCAGCCACTAACGATGTCACCTCGGTGACTTCCACAGGCCATTAGGCAGCCAGTCAGTAGCACTTATGTCCTTACTACCAGCAGGATGCAGAGCATGGAGGAGGAGCCATTTGTCTCCTGCCGATGTGACGTTCATTGCTGTGTTAGGAATAGAGGAGGCAGTGTTAGCTGCAACTCCTGTCAGACACACGGACTTCCCAGAAAGATTAATGCTGTCATCCACATGAAAAAACAAGGTACCCAGGCACCAGCCCTTCCAGGGACGAAGCCAAGGGTTTGCCATTGTACTCCTCCTCCTATTTCTGCCACTCTATTTGCGAAAAGACTTCTCAGTTTCTACCATGAATAATACTGAATTAGCCAGTGTGCAGAGATTGGATTTCCTTTGTATACCGTCCTTTTGACAACTTCAGGCTTTGGGGAAACCAATACCCTCCACTATACATCACCTTCACAATGAAGACGAGACAGTTTCAACCGCTCTTTTTCTTTTTGTGGGGTGGTGCTGGGCAACTGCTCTCTTCCTACTTACCTCTTATTCCATTTATCTCTTATTCCTCTGCCGCCGGGGACTGACCTTGGCCTGGCTCTGAGCTGGTTCCTGCCAAGCCTGATGTCAACAGATACAGTGGTCACACCTCTCTTGTCCTCTTACCTGACCTCCCTCTATTGTCTGCTACCTTAAAATTTCATTCCTTGTACTTCCTGGCCCAGCGTTATCCTGCCCTCCTCCTATGTTTTTGGCATATATTTATCACTGTCTATTGTGAGCCACTATCTGCCGTATTTTTTTTTAAACGAATAAATTGTTGTGTGCACCCAAGCCCAGCACAGAAAGCAGAACAACCACAGCTCGTCCGGCTGAAACAGTGGGCAGCAGTAGTGACTACTGAGGGGCTGGCTGCTCCCTTGCCCTTATGTTCTTTCCCAGAACTCTCCAGAGCTCGTCTCCACAATCCCAGTGTTCAGAAACACAGTTTGCAAACCAGAATCTTGAGTGTGGAGGTTCTCCAGGACTACGTACGTGCCATTCCACTCCCTCGTCCTTAACACTACCCCTTTCTCCAAATGTGTGTAAGGCAAGACAATAAACAATGCCTTCTCCTGAGTCTCCTTTCCAGCAACTGAAAAATGAGACTTAGTAGATAGACGGATGGAGACCAAAAGAAAAACAAAGTCATCTTTATTAATACAAGACTGATTAGTGAACGAGGCTTTTAATCGCCAACCAAAGGGGTTTGATATCCTTCCTAGAGTTAACTCACTCATCAGTCCTGGCAGACCTGGGGGTTAGAAAGCACCGTTTCCCGACTGGAGAGCAATCTAGGATGCATGTGTGCATCGGCACACTTATTGCAGAAGAAGAGGTGAGGATCTCCCAGACTCACTCCCTGCAGCTCAGGGGTAGAGCACTTGCCTCGCATGCGCAAAGCCCTGACTCCATCCCCTACACTGAAGAAACTGTCCCCTCCATGGGAAGAGGCAAGAATAGGCCAGCACAGAGACCAGGGATACTAACCTCCACCGGAGGCGGTTCACCACGGAAGGTGACGGTAGACTTGAGCAACTCTGCCCACGAAGGAATTCTCCCTCCTCCCACATGATCTTTGAATGTCCCACCAGACATTCTACCTGGACTACAATGATCTGCACCTGCAACATGATCTGTTTTTAGGCAATGAAGATAGTTCTTGCACAATTTTAATTAACACAACACACTGAATTTTCTAGAAAAGACACATGAATTGAGCGTTGCGTACCCGCTGGTGGACTGAGAATGTCCCTGGGGGCTGCTCGGTATTTCAGAAAAGCATGACATTTTTTGACGACAGCAATTCCCACAGTGTTTTTCCACCATTGTCTTGGGTGGTGTCTGTGGCTGTGGTCTCCAGGGCCTTCCCACGTGGCGGCGTGAATGTCTGACTGCTCATTTTTGGCTTCTGGTAGAATGTGCCTGAATGTTGCTTGGATTCCATGAAGGCGTCATGCTCTCTTTCCTCTTGGACTGTGTACTTCCTTACTCTCTTTACTTCCCTCAGAAACACCCTTGACAATCCAGTGTGAGCCCTGGGAGGAAACCTTCCTCTGGGTTTCTGGAACATTCCTCACACTCTATCTGCTGCCTCTGCCAGGAGACCTGAAGATCTACCAGGGTAAGGACCTGAGGCTGTTGGCCTCTGCATCCCTGATGCTAGGCTCAGCTTCCTCTTTTGATACCCCAGATGGAGATTTGAGTATCTATTTTCACCTCAAAATAAATAGCGTTTATCAGAAAGCTATAAAGCTCAAATCCATTAGGAACTAATGCAGACAAATGGTCAAATCACCCCATCGAGCCAGTCAGAGTCAACCCAAGGTGAAATAAAAATCTCAGGGAGAAGGAAATATTTCCTCCAAGATTATCTGGGGAGGTCCTGTCTTTCATTCTTTAATGTCTCTGTCAGAAAATCAATTATTAAATTATTCATACAGTCAGATCGAGTCACTTTGAAAGCAATCTTCACAGTGAGTGAGGCTTTATCAAGGTTGACATTATTCCTGATATCAGAATAGATTAGTTTTATAATTTAATACTTAATCTATCCTCAACAGGCAAAGATGAAAAAGATGTTGCTGCTACCTGGGTTCTGAGGGAATCGAAGGCCTCCTTGATTGTTTTTATTCTCTCATTCTCTTATCAAGTGAATAAAACTCGAAAGTAATAAAAAGAGACACATGAAACAATGCTCATTTTGGGTTACAGTTGTAATCCTTAATCATCAGCAGCTCAGCTGCCTCTCTCGACCCCCTTTGACTTCATGCTGAAAGACACAGGCTCTGGGAGGGATCATAGAGGTCATCTGTACGTACACCAGGCCGGGTGGCTTACAGCTCTTGAAGGCCTGACCTCCACCGCTCGCTCTGTGGCCTTGGAGAGGCAACCTCTCCAGGCCTTGTTTACTTCCATGGTAAAGCAGAGAGACGCTGCCCACCCTGCAGGGTGTGTGTAGAACTGAATGAGTGGTGGAGAAGGAATGGCTGCTGGGACCCTGGAGAGTCTCAGCAAAGGTAGGCTCCCTCTCCACGGAGACACAAACCAGTGTCTTCTCGCCTCTCTTTTAGCATCAGCTTCACCCTGAAATGATGGAGGGAGGTCTTCCTCCTGCTCCTAGATCCTCTGTTAGGGTTGGAGGCTTCCTTGGCAAGTCTCTAAGGCGGTAACTGTAGACTTATCCCAGCAGGATTAAGGAGATTTGGGTGCTGCATAAAACGATAGGTTGTGCTCAGAGGGTAGCAGGGTAGGGTGAGGTTTTCTTCACTGATATTTCCAGTGACTTTGGAATTTTGGAATAAATTCAGCTTCACCTTTTATAAAGACGCCAATTCCGTTTGCAAGGACAACATGATCACAATTCGCTAAGCCATAAAACACTCTGTTGGTATTCTGAGTTTCCTTGAATTTGCTCAGAAATGTCCCTGTACCATAGACCGGGATGATGGTTCATCCCTCTGGACTATCAGCTGTAACAGGACAGGAGAATAACTATCTCTGTGTTGCTGGATCTCCTGGGACAGGGCCTGACACCTGGTGGGTGCTCAAAACATAGCCCTTGGATGAATGAATGTGTGAATGAATGGGTGACTATATCTCATTCATTCGTGGAATCTGTAAAACATTGAAGCTGACTTGCTACTTGGAAGTACCTGACCCTGGTTTTAATCCCCCAAGGCTTTCTGTGGCCCAAAGGCTTTTCCGCAGCTGGTAAAGCCGCTGCATTTGGGCACCATCAACGTCTGGAAGCCGGGGGACTTCCGCTGTGGTGTATTTCAGAGCTCACCCTTGATCAGACAGTTAGAGGGGATCAAGAAAACTTGTGTAAGGAGAAAGCCAATTAAGGCCCAAACGGAGAGAATTTAATGGCCTGCAGTAATTCTGTATTCTAAGAGCAAAGGCCCGAGTCTCACCCCTCTTGCGCCGGTGCTTGTTTTTCTAACCTTCTCAAGGCTCTGGAAATGGGTTTTTGTTGTTGTTGTTAATGCTGAAATTCCTGGTGAAATACTGGCCACTCCAATAACTGTAGCACTTACTTTAGTAAATAGAAAATCCGAGAAACGTCTCTATTTGTGTTAATTTTACCAGATTTACACCTTGGGAAGGTAGTAGGTGGAATTGGAATTGTCGGAGAATCAAATATATAGTGGCTGGAACAACCCAATCATTAGCACCAGCTCTAAATTACCATGGCTGTTGTCCAGCGAAATATTATAGGAAAATCTCAATTAACCAGACATCAACCTTCTAAGAACTTTAAGTAATGTGACAAAACACAAGACAAGAACAACACTTCTCCAAATTCCCACAGGACTGTCTAGCTATGTCTATGCTTAGAACACATTTGGTCTACATTTTGCATGTTACTATAATTAGTATCTATTTGTGGAATTAAAAAAGAAGGAGTAGAAGCCTAGGGGTCTGGCTCAGTGCCTAGCATGCATAGAGCCTGGGGCTGATCCCCAGGACTAAAAAGGGAAAAATAAATGATGTGAACTGTGATGGTCTTGAGGCTCTGTGGCTGACCGTGAGAAGTCGGCACAATGGGAATGTTCTAGAGCTGCACTGCCCGCCAAATGTGGAGAGACCCTAGGAGCTGCATTTTACATTTGAGCTTAATTTTAATGTTAGTTTAATTGTTGGACATCCCAGCTGTATAGTATTTTAAGTCGATAATATATTTTGTTTTTTAAAAATACGTGTTATTTATTTAATTTTGATTATTTGAAATAGGGTCTTTCTATGTAGCCCAGGCTGGCTTCAAACTTACTAAATAGCCCAGACTGACCTGGAACTTGAGGTCTTCCTGCTTCGGTCTCTCAAATCGTGCGCTACCATATCCAGCTAATAATATTTTATTATGAAATATTTTAAACAGAGAAGTTCAGAGAGTGTTATAAATCACCAACTGGAATGAATGCATTGTTAACTTTTTGTTGTCTTTGCTTCAGGTATTTAAAAAGGAATCAAACATTTTAAAAAGGAAATCAAACTTTAAAGACCCAGTTGAGAGGCTGAGTATACTGGCTCAGTGCTAATGGTAGAGTGGATGGTAGAGTGGGTGCTTATCACACACAAGGCCTGTGGGTTCGATCCGTAGCACAACAAACAAACAAACAAACAAATAAATACAAGGATACAGTTGAAGTTTCTCTTTTCAGACATCCCATTCCAGGGGTTGGGGATTTAGCTCAAATGGTACAGAGCTTGCCTAGCAAGCACAAGGCCCTGAGTTTAATCACCAGCACCTCCCCAAAGAAGAAAAGGGAAGAAAATAGCTCATCTCAGACGTCCCATTCCAGAAACATGTATGTCCATCCTATCTGTGTTTTTATAATTTAACCCTTTATAAACACTCCAAAGCATTTTTTTTTTTTTTTGGTGTCGGGGATCAAACTCAGGGCCTTGCACTTGCTAGGCAAATACTCTACCACTGAGCTAAATCTCCAGCCCCTCCAAAGCATTTTAAACAAATGGCCTTGTGCAACATATATCTTTCTGCAACTTATTTTTGCCATCTATAATTTTGCGGCCTATCCATATTGAAATATAAAGATCAATTTCAGATATACCTAAATCAATTTCTTTTACTTTTAACCCCTCTAGAAAATTCTAAATTATAACATGCCACGATGTATTTATCTAGCCCCTCAAGGATGGTAAATTTGGGTTGTTTCTAATTTTTTTCTATTAAAAAGAATGCTAGCTGAGTTTGGTGGCACACACCTGTAATCCCAACACTTGGGAGCTGAGGCAAAAATATGGCCATGAGTTCAAGGCCAGCCTGAACTACATAGCCAGACCCTGTCTCAAAAAAACAGAACAAAACAAAAAAAAGAATGCTGTGATGAGCTTCTGGGTATATTTTCCTGGTATAGTAAGAGAATTTCTGTATGGTTACTCATATTTCTCTTATGATTACTGACAACATCTAGGTTTGTTTTGACTTTCATTAGCTTATTTAATGTCTTTCCTGTATTTACTATGCTTTTCATTTGCTTCTCTACTGTCTTCTTCCCCCTCCTATTCAGAAGTTAAACATTCAATTTCTATTTATTTGGCAGTTAATTATTAGCAAGCATGAACAAAGGCCTCGATTTAATCAATATCTCTATTATTTTTTTAAATAATACAAGGAACTTAGGATGATTTACCTCTTAAACTCCTCTTACTATTGGGCGATATTTTAGTTCCACCCTTAAAAAAGCTCCCAGTGAGTCATCATTATATTACAGTTACAATTTTAAAGTCAGTGTTGTTTTGACTTCCCAACTTCTTCATCAGTTTCTTGGCTCAATGTTTGCCTTTTGTCTCTGTGCCTTCCTTCTGGGTTTGATTTCTGGCTGAGATCTTTTTTCTTTTAGTAAGGGAACACTAGCAGTATGATTTTGTAGACTTTCATGTCTAAAATGTTTTCTAGGAGTTGAGGAGTTAGCTCAGGGGTAGAGCACTTGCCTAGCAAGCACAAGGCCCTAAATTTAATCTTCAGAAGGGCTAGGGATTCAGCTCAGTGGTTAGAGTGCTTGCCTGGCAAGTACAAGGCCCTGAGTTCGATCCCCAGCACATAAAAAAAAAAAAAAAAAAAAATTGATCTCCAGAACCCATGCCCCCCCCAAAATGTTTTCTCCTCACTGCATAATGATTTGGCCTGGACTGTGTTAGTCCCTGTGTCCTCCTGTCCTTTGGGACTCCTAGTCAGTGTATGCTGCGTATTATGTCTCTCTAAATTCTTTTTATTCTTAGCTCTACAAGCTGCTATCTGGATGATTTCCTCAAACCTACTGGTTAGTTTGTTAGTTCTCTCTTCCAGTTAGTGCCTATGTAATATTAAAATTTTTGATTTTAAGAATTCTATTATCTTATTTCTAGAAGTTTAGTTGAATTCTTAACATTTCCCAGTCTCCTCCTTAATAATGTCTTCTTTCATTTTATTTTTGTTCTTACTTTCATGCATTTTATTCCTTTATGTCACTGCGTGTTTGAATGGTTAAGTTGTAAGGTCTCTCTAACTGCTTTGCTTCTGTCCTTGGTTCTGGATCGTGTCCGTTTGGTTGTGTTTGCTAAGTTGGTCTTTCAGCAGTTACTTACTTCACCAGTTTAGTAGTGTTCTTCTTGTGATCATAGCTTTGAGGCGAGTGGCGTTATGTGACATGTGTGCCTGGGACCTTATGGGGCTCCGTGTTAGTTTCTAGAGGCATCTTGTGCCTCTTTGGTGAGTGTGTGTGCACCATGCTGTGAACAATCTGCTCTGCCTCAGTGCTTTTCTGACTTCCTGTGGCCCTTGGGTGATGACCTACTCCTTGTTGCATCCCTGGCCCACAAGGACTTCTGTTGCCTGTTTCACGGCTCCCAGCTTCATTCTGAGGAGGAGGTGCTCAGTTCCAGCATCCACCTCTCTTGGTTTGAGACCTTGCGTATTTATTTGTTTAATCACCAATCTCTGCACTACTTACCTGGTTGACTCCTTTTACTTACAAATCCTCAGCCTGGAAGCTGGGAATAGTTTTTATTTTCACATAAGCTTAGCCACATCTTTACAAAATTGGGGGATGGGGTTAAATTTTATCCAGCATCTCCATACGATGGGAGCGGAGGGTCTTCTGGTCTACAAAATTCATTGGAGGTCCAGCCATAAGCTTTCCACTTCTGTCCACAGGATGTTACCTGCCCCTTGGTGCCTTGACACCTTTGCCGTCTTTGGGGCTGACACTGGTGCCTTCTGAGCAGGACTGTGGTGGGGACTTGCGTGAGGAGGCGACAGCAGCGTTGCCTGGACAGCAGCTGAGGTCCTGCTGCCCCCTTGGATTTAGACGGAAAGTCCTCAGAGCTTCTTCCTTCTGCGGTGAGTGGCAAGGTGGAGGCGCTTCCATTCTCTGCTTGTGTGTTTCGCATGTGCGGAATTCGTTCTGATTCGCAGTTACCCTGGCTGGGGCGGGGCTTGGTGCTGTCACACTCACCCTGCATGCACGAGACCCTGCGTTTGATCTCCAGTATCCGCCCTCCAAAAGAGAATTCCTCTGTGTTCTGAATGTGACTCCTCTTCCACACGGTTACCCCATGTGAGAAAATCATACAAACAGAACCCCAAACCACGGCCTGCCCTCCTAAGACACTGTGCATCGTGTCAGGGACACAGTGGGAGGCACTCTTGAACTGAACAGGGAGAAAACTTGGTCATTTCGACAACTTGGGGTCCAGCCGCCATCCCACTGACTGCCCCTCTGCTCTGCCCCTCCCACGCCACCACCCTGCCTCTTCCCTCCACGGTGGTCCCTGAACTCGTGTTTTCCTCACTTCGCCAGGCAGAGTCCTGGGCTCTCTGGCTCTGGGTGCCAGGTTTGCTTCACACTTGGGTTGGCAGTGAACTGAGGTGCCAGTGGACAGGGCTCTCCAGGTGAGGGACCGCAGCCTTCTTACCAGGAAGGGGCTGTTTTGTTTTTCCTTTTTTTTTTTTTTTGTTGCTGGGGATCAAACTTGGGGCCTTGTACTTGCTAGGCAAGCACTCTAACCACTGAGCTAAATCCCCAGCCCCGAAGGGGCTGTTTTCTGCAGTTTTCATTCCTCTATCAACGGAAAGCACAAAGACTGGGCCAGAGTTATCGGCAGGTGCTCGCTGTCAATCACTGGTCTGATTCAGTGTCAGATTTCATGCCTGGCCAAGCAGAACTGACTTAAGGGAAGTGTGGAGACAAAATCTGTTCATTCCAGAGTTCAATTAAAATGATTTTTAGATTATCTACATGTTTGTTGTTTGCTAATGCATGTGGTTGAAGAATATACAGATGACCGGCATCAGGGAAATGCAAATTAGAACTATGAAATGTCACCTCACTCTGGTCAACAAACAAAAAATAACAAATGCTGGTAAGGATGTGGAGGAAAGGGATACTTTTACATTGCTGGTGGGAATGTAAATTAGCACAGCCATTCTGGAGAAGTAAGACTAGATCTACTGTGTGATCCAGCAACCCCACTCCTGGGTATAGAGCTGAAGGAACTAAAGTTAACACACCAAAGAGACAGTGGCAGGCAGGTTTGTTGCAACAGTGTTCACAGTATCTCAGACGCTAAGTCAACCTAGCTGTCCATCAACAGATAAATGATTAAAGAAAATGTGGCATATATACATAATGGAATACTACTTAGCCATGAAGAAGAACAAAATCACATCATTTGCAGCAAAAATGATGGAACTGGAGGTCATCATGTTAAGAGAAATAGGCCAGACACAGAAAGACAAGTACTCCATGTTCTCCGTCATCTGTGGGCGCCAGAACACGTCTACATCAAGCTGGGCAAGGTGGTGCACACTCAGAAGCCCAACACTTGGGAGGCTGAGGCAGGGGGATTGTGGGGTCAAGGACACCCCGGGCTGCATAGCAAAGGTGAGTCCAGTCTGCACTACATAGTGAGACCTGCCTCAAAATTAAAAAAAAAAATTCTACGTAAATAGAGCAGTGGTGGTGGGGGAGGGGGAGAGTGGAGAAAGTTGAATTTGGTTAGCGTGTGTTGGAATATAACACCAAATCCCGTGCAGTAGCCATGTCTTCGTGCTGCAGCCTGTCTGTAGCTATATGCTGTTATCTTCTTAGAATGAATTCTCTGGAGCAGGGTCTTTGGTCAGAACACATGCACATGTCTTTTATTTGTTATTTTTTGAGACAGGGTCTCACTGTGTATTTGAGATTGGCCTTGAATTCATGATGTAGCCCAGGCTGGCCTCCAGCTCATGGTGATCCTCCTGCCTCAGCCTCCTGAGTGCTGAGATTACAGGTGTGCGCCACTGCGCCCAGCAAGAATACACACACACACACACACACACACACACACACACACACAGAGAGAACATACACACATTTCTAAACCCTTTTGTGGATATCACAGATTCCTGCTGAGAAGCTGGATTCCCTTGTCTAGTGTTGAACGCAAGCATCCGCCATGCGCTGCACGTACTCACACCGGCCACATGCAACATTATTTGTTCAAAGGAGTCATTTTTTCTTTTTAGTACATGAAAAGTTGTATTTTACTGTTTTAATTTCTTAGGTTGAACACGTTTTGCATCTTTCTGTTCAATTTTTGATATTTATGGAAGGTTTATAAGACAGCTCCGGGACTCTTCCTCTTCCGGCTCTAGTAAGTCACGTGTGACCCAGAAGGGACAGTAGCCGCAGGCCAACGTCGCTGTTCACACCGTGCTGTGAAGTCGCCCACCTGTGCCCGCTTCTTCAGCGCCTCACTCTGGGGCAACACTGCCATTTCAGCCTCAAGATCAGGTTAATCTCACAATAAAAATAAAACAATGGTATACCAAAGTCACAACGATAAATAGCTTGTTCCTCGAGAGAAGGTAGAGTGGTGATAACATAATTTTAATGAATCACCCTCACCAACCCATCAGTTGTGCCCTTCAATGTGACATACACAATATTCCTCATGTTTTTAAAATTAATTTTAAAATTAATTGAATTTTATTGGTACATTTTAGATCTACATAGTGATCACATTCATCATAAGGGCTTTGTACCTGTACATGACATATCTTGATTGTTTTTTCCTCCGTTCCCCTCCCCACCTCGACCCCCCTTCCCCTCATTTGCAGAAGCTTTGTTTCCATTTTTTCCTTTTCTTCCTTCCCTTCCTTTCTCCCTCCACTCTCCCTAGTTCCCCTTCCCATTTGGATATTTCCTATTTCACAATATCTATTACACATTTTGGTCCTTAGTTGCATTTTCAGTTTCTCACACCAGAGAAACCAGGTGATACTTGAATATGTGTGTCCGATTTATTTCACTTAGAGAGCATGGTCTCAAGGTGCATGTACTTACCTAGAGATGTCTCAAGTTTACCCTTCTTTATGGCAGAGTAGTACTCCATTGTATAAAAAAAGACATCTTTATCTAATCGTCAGTTGAAGGACACTTGAGCTGTTTCCAAAATTTAGCTATTACAAAGTGTGCTGCTATAAACGTGGGTGTGCATGTATCGCTGTGGTTTGATGCTTTTAATTTTATCGGGAAGACTCCTAGAAGGGGAATTGCTGGGTCAAATGGAACCTCTAGTTTCAGTTTTTGGAGAGATCTCCACACTGATTTCCATAGTGTTGCACCCGACTACGTTCCCACCAACAGTAGAGAAGGGTTCCTTTGTGCCCCACAGCCCCTCCAGGATTTGTTATTGGCTGATTTCCTGATAACTGCCATTCTTTCCGGGGTGAGATGGAATCTCAGTGTTGTTTTCATTTGCATCTCTCGCATGACCAGTGATGCTGAATATTTTTTCTTATATTTATTTGTCGTTTGTACTTCTTCATCTGAGAAGTGTCATTTCAGATGCCTGCTTTTGAATTGGGTCTTTACTTTGGGGGGGGTGTCTCATTTTTTTTTGAGTTCTTTATATATTCTAGATATTAATCCCTTGCCTGAGGAATAGCTGGCAAAAATTTTTTCCCACTCTGTGGGTCGTCTCTTTGCTCTGTTGATTTCTTTTGCTGTGCAAAAGCTTTTTAATAAGATGAGATCTCGATAGGGTATTTTAGAGCCATCATTCAGAGCTTCTTTCATAGTCACAATTAACAATCCGTTCACTGTGCACTTAACATGATACATATATATCACGTATATGCCTGCATGTATATATATATGTACAGTTAGCTCTACAACATAGTGAAAAAATTATAATCAAAGAGGACACATTTACAGCACAAATTTTCAGACATAAAATAGGCTTCAGTTTGACACACTAAAAAAATCTTTTTTGGCCCAGCGAGGTGGCACACCCCTGCAGTCCCAGCATTGGGAGGCTGAGGCAGGAGGCCAGCCTGGGCCACACAGTGAGCCCAAGGCCACCCTGAACTGCACAGCACGACCTCCAGTGATCACTAATTGACCGGCCGAAATTCCTGGCCTTGTTGGATTTCTTTGTCTTGAGTTTTCCTGCTTTTGTAAGTTTTGGGGAACTGAGCTCTGCCTCCGGGGTGTCCGGCGGGGGGCAGCTTTTTGGTCCAGGGGTTCTCTTGAGGTCACCTTACCCCAGCCAAGTGCGAGTCACAGAAGCAGTTAATCGCTTGCTAAAAAACAGTTTTTAAAGGGCTGGGGGGATCGAGTGTAAGCGCAAGCGGTTTCTGGGATCTGTTACCCAAGTGTACATGGAGCCCTCGCCCGGCTCCTGGTCACCGAGCTGAGCTTTCCATGAGGACAAGGCAGGGCTGAGGGGAGTGGTGTAGCTGGGGGTGAGCCGGCTCATCCCGGACACTGGTCCCTCCCTCCATCCACAGTGATTCCGAGGGGCATGTGAGGAAGAATTTCAGGGCCCATTCTTAGGTTCAACGTCAGTGTAACTGTGTGATTTACAACTGCTTAAGCAGTGTGAGGTTCCGCTTCCTCATTTGTAACTTGGGAAAAAGCCCACACGCGGTTGTGAGACTTACACACGATGAGGTTTGAAAAGCGCTGTGAAGAGAAGAGTCTTCGGGACCCCCCACCCCACTACCACCAAGAGCTGGACCTCCAGGCGGCAGGGCTCCTGTCGCTGGGTTGGGGGACATCAACCCAAGAGACTAGGGGTTCGGGTTCTGGCTGCAGAGGTTCGGGGCACTCAGAGAAAGGTGATTTCTGTCTTCCCAGACATGTTTTCCTCTGGGAATGAAGGTCAGTCTGCACAGGTAACACTGAGGGGGTTTAAAATGTCCCAGCCCGGGAAGAGGCAGGCAGAGGTGGGGTTCTGGGGGGCAGGGCCCAAGTGTCAATCCCCACAGAGGGAACAAATAAAATCCGCACCCACTGTGGCTTATTTAGGGCCACCAGTGCCCCAGCACCTCCTCGGGATTCAAGGCCTCATTGAGATGCCGTGGATTAGCTCATCGTGGGTATTCCCAGGGCAGGTGCAACTGGTGCACCCTTTGCTCTTCGCCAGCGCTCCGGAGTCTTTGCCAATTTCATGGGGTCAGAGTGGACTTAAAGGGCCAGTGCCACTGGTGGCTCCTCTCAGTGTGGGGGAGGTGGACTCCTGGCCTGGCTCCTTACCCCAGCAGTTGCCATCTGCCTGCCTCACAGGTGTGGGCCAGCATGTCTCTAGGTCAAGGTGTGGGAAGACACCTTATGCCTCTTCTGGGGGTGTGACTATGGTGGGAAGGTTTTGCCTCGGCCAGCTCCTCTCTTGCCTGCTGGACCAGACAGAGGAGAAGACAAAACACATGTGCTAGTCTGGGTGTAGAGCAGTGTTCCCGAAGTTTGTGTTTTTGCAGTCTACATTTGCAATTTTTGCTGATGCCCCTTTAACACCCATGTTACTGTTAATTTAATCTTCAAAAGATTAACTATCTACCCTGGCATGGTGGCACATATCTGTAATCCCAGACCTCCGGAGGCTGAGACTGGGGACCCTTGCAAGCTCAAAATCAGCCTGCCTGAACTATGTGGTGTGACCTTGTCTCAAAAACCAAACAAACAAAAGCCCTCAGTACTCTTTGTTAGGCCGGCAGCACCCTTGTACATCTCACGTTTATAGAATGTATCACCCGCATCGTTCTCTCCGGCGCTTGGCTTAATCTCGTGCTGTTTGATTCACCCTGGCCTAGGAGCCCCCTGTTCAGACCTGCCCGCCTAGGTGCTGGTTGGCTACTCCACCTTGGCGTGTGTGAGTAAACTCCATGGTGTGCACACAACAGAGAAAGTGCCTGTAAGCTTCTCAAACACGGCCTCATCTTCCAGTAACACGTGGGTGTGTACGGTTTCACCAAACCCAGGCGCTGCCTCTGACCGTCATGCCGTGTCCCGCCCTTGTGTTTGGAAATGTTATGTAGAGGCTGCATCCCCACGCACCCACTGGAAGAGGTGCTGGGCAGTGTCACCTAGGTTACAAGATGGGATACGGCACCAGCTTCCCTGGACTGGTGGCCAGGGCTGGAGGCTGGAGGGGCCAGTGTCTACATGGGGGGGCAGGGACCCCTCCCCACTCCAGGCTGCTCCTTGGAGCCTGCTGAGGGTCGCCAGGAAGGCTTCTGTGTCTCTGTCCTTCTGAACACAGGAAAGGGAACCTGGCTCCTGTCATTGTCCCTGCAGCACGGCCTGCCTGTTCCAGCTTCGAGCAAAGGCACTGATGATGTGCAGCTTGCTGCAGTATTCCACACGCCTGGGCTTGAAGGAAGGCTGACACGCCTCCTGAATCCAGCCCTCCCAAAAGTGTGCCACACCAGCTGATCTGAAAAAGGCGGCAAATGAAGTTTTTGATCCACTGATGATCTCCCTGAGTGCTCCAGTGGTTCTCATATGCACATAAGATGAGCATCGCTAATCTGGAAATGCAAAGCAGGCGGACTTTCTGAGCCCCAGAACGCCACACCCAGCCTCACAGGACAGACAGGTTACAGATGGCAGCGGCACTAAAAATATTGTACAAAACTGTCTTCAAGCCAGTCATGGTGGTGCACATGTGTAATCCCACCACTCAGGAGGCTGAGGCAGGAGGGCTGCTATGAGTTCAATCTAACTTGGGCAATATAATGAGGCTAGCTAGAGATACAAAGTGAGACTCTGTCTCAAAAAAAAGAAATTGTCTTCGGTTTGTGTGTATAAGATGTACCTGAGACAGAATTTCTTGCTTAGATTTGGATCCCATCCTCAAAAGATACTATTAT
>PVJO010015932.1:0-41463 GCA_004026905.1 Hystrix cristata | reverse complement strand
CACTACGTTCTAGAGCATTCTTTCCATTCTTCTTCATTGAGTGAGCAGTCCTGCTTGGCATCGAGATCTCCATTCATGAAAACCTTTCCTGGTCTGTTTCACCAGGTTAATAAACAATTGTACAAGCTTCGTTGAGAAGCGTAAGTCTCCTTCACAGAACTTTTGTGAGGTCAACAGCACCCGTGCTCCTGTTTCCCCATTTAGGAATTGTCAACATCATATCCTTAAAACTTAGCCCTAATCCATCCACATAGTACTCACTCCATAACTTTTATGAAATGATTAGCTCAAAAGTAAACTATGACGGTTTTTTTCAACAACATATAAACTGGAACAATCCCCAAAATGTAAAGTTTGTGAATACTCATCTCTTTTGATAACATTGCACTAAATAGAATTATATATAGCAAAGAAATGACACAAATAAACCTGCATATTTTTGTCTCTTAATTTTCTAATGCAAAAGCTCTACAGTAGCTTGAATTTGGTTTTTCATCAACTCACTGTCTGAGAGGAGTTGGTATTTTAGAAACACTAGGCCCTAGAGTAATACAATACTTAAAAAATGTACCTCCTTCAAGGTTCTCCCCTCCAGTGGAGCCAGTAAATATATACAGAAGTTAGCATTTAAAAGGCTGACTAACATTAAGGAGATAAGTAAGCAAAACTGGAATTGAAGAAAGAAGAATCCATCAAACTCTTTTTGTGTTAATTAGATATGATTTCAGAGAAGACACCATGAGAGAGGTAGTTTAAGATAACAATTACTTTCATGTGATTAGCACTGGATGTATTTTAGGATGAGTATCAGCCAAAGGAGAGGCTGGACACACAGTCCTGGCAGTGAGCAAGGCTGTCACAGAAAATTCTGCATGAATGCTGAATGCTGTAAAGAGTTATTAGAAAGGACTCCAGAGCAACAGGATCCTTTTGGTTACAAGTAACTGGAGGTTTAAATTCAGATGACTCTCGCAAATGAGAGACACACACCATTCATTGCAATATTCAGCTTAAAGTTACTGAACTTAATGAATTGCACAATTGGATCTCTGCCTCAGTTTCTCTATGATTCTCAAAGACCTGTACTCAGTTACAGAGAGTGGTTTGTTTTATGATCCCGATATACCTACAACAACGAGGGTAACATTTTTTCTGTTCATGTCAAAAACCAGAGAAACCTAGTGGTCTGATTAGACCACTTGCATGTTTAATGGTCTATGCTGAGTCGTACATGTAGCCCTGAGTCCGTACTCAGTAGTAGATGCCTCAACACGATGTATGGATGTGGGTCTTATCTCCAAAATGTATGAACGCAATGTCTTCCTCCAGGACAGTGTTGAGTAGATTGAGTCTCTGTTGGCTAACTACATTCCAAGTTAACATTAGAGTTAGGGTTACCCGGTTCTGGATTGCTTGCCCTTCCTTCTGAAGTTAAAATTCCAGGTCCTTCCCACCTTGAACAAAGAATTGAACAAAATGAGCCAAATCTGATGATGATAAAGTTTATTTAAAAAGTAAAATGGAGATTGGGAGACACTGGCCCTGCAGAGTGAGTTCGGGCCAAACAAAGAAAAACTAAAAAAAAAAAAAAAAAGAAAATAACAACAAAAAGAAAGTAAAAATATGTACCACGCCTGAGTGATGTGGTACAGGCTACCATGATATGATAGCCCTGTCTATCTCTTTAATGGGTCTCTTTATGGTCTCTACATATCGAGAAAACCCATGAGAACATCTACTCCCATGGGAACTTTTACATTTGAGTCCTGAGAGGCCATGTTAGTATTTCGCTCCTCAGGCTGATGTCAGGTCTAGGCCATTCTCCAAAGAAGTCTCCATCTGTTTGAGATTTTGTACTTAACAGCTCACACTTACTTTCCCAACCAGTTTTAGCCATGCCTTTCTCCTGCCTCAAAACCTTACTGAGCGAATTGATACCTGAGTCATTATTATTACCTCCATCATCTGATATAATACTTATTATCTTGGAGGAAAGTTAAATGGAATTAGCATTGTTCTAATGACTCCATAAAACAGAAAAACATGTCCTTTTATATCTAACTAAAAATGTTAGCACAAACCTGCCTCGCACCAATTTAAATAACAAAGAATGGAGAGAAAAATGGTTATTAAGATGTGACTAGTGAATTTATAAAAGTTTGGAGTGTGACTACTGTGAGCCCTGGGAAATGAAGGACCAAAGGAATTGCGTAGACTTGAAGACACGGTTCTTCTCTTAAGATTGTAGGAAGGTTGCATTTAGTGAGCTCTTACGGGGTTCTTGAGTGTAAGGAAAATATTTCATATATGTTCAGAGACAAGATTAACAACATGCAAAGAATCATTAGTTATTGGAGTTTATGTAGTGAGGTAACCTAGTAAAGAAGAGAAGTGTAATAATATATCAGTAATGAAAATAGAAAAGGAAAAACAAAATACCTTTGGCTTATATATGTTTTTTGGAAAGAAATGTAAATCAAATAAAAATGGAAGAAGATGAAGAAAAAGAAGGTGAAAACCAAAATAGAAAGGACGAAGGTAAAAACAAAGGAAGAGGTATAATCTCAGCCGAAAACACAAACTTCTCTTCAAAAAGAGAAATTCAAAATGAGAAATTCACAATGCTTGATGCTTTCTTCTAAAATAAAGCCCAAAGACCAAGACATAAACAGCATTTTGGTGGCATGAGGCCAGTTAGAATCTATTTCCTCAAGTTTGCTAAAATATTTTCCGTGTTCGCTGGCTATTTTTTTAATTGCTAATGTTAATGTCTCCATTAGCGGCTGTTTTCTCTTTTTAGGACATGCAGAAAAAAAGGGGCAAAGAAAGCAACTGAAAATAATTTTTTCTACACTACAGTTGTGTTCCCCAAAGTCTTAAGCAGTCAAGGAAATGTGTCTGACCCTCAGCAGAGTTCTATGCCAAGAACTCAACATTACAGAGTGAAGGAGTCAGAAAGTCATGTGCTAAGTGTGTGAATAACTTTACAGCAGCAAGCGGAATTTTAAAAGTGGCTCTGCTATTTTACTGACAAAGAAAAATGTGTGACAATTGCACTAGTTGTGCATTTCACTGGCACTGTTATTATCAGTCTTAAAATTTAGGCATTTCAGTAGAAATACAGTGTTTTATCATGGTGGTTTCAACTTGCATTTACTAGATCAACAATTCTTGTTAGTTTTTATGAGATTATTGAGCACTGACACATGTTTTGACGAAACATCTGCTTGTTGTTTATTTTCCGATTGTGTTCTTTATCTTGTAGTTTACTTGAAAGAGTTCTTTTATCTGGATTTCTTTGTTGGGTATGTATTGCATATTACTTGTTGAGTACTGCAGTTGCCTTTCATTCTCAATCAAGGAAACTGAAAGAGTTAAATTTTAGATTTTGAAGCCTGATGTTGTTCTGCAACTCTGTAATCACAGTTCTCTAGAAACTGAGTCAGAAGGCTCACCATGAGTTCGAAGCCAGCCTGGGCTATACAGTGAGTTCAAGACCATGCTGAAGTATATAGCGAGATCCTGTCTCAAAAAACAATGTAAGTAAATAAATACAGTATAAAATTTTGATAAAATGTAATTTACCCATTTTTATATATTTTTCACAATTTTATCTGGGAAATCTTGTTCATTAAAATGTTGCAAAGATTTTCTCCTCCAATTGCTTTTGGATGTTATATAATTGTATCTTTTAAATCTATGATATATTTCAAGATTTTTTTTGTCTGTATGTTGTGAGTTAGGACTTGAAAAATTTCTTTCTCCATTAGGATGTTCACTTCTGGCAGAAATATTTATTGAAGAGACTATTTTTTCTATTGCATTAACATGGCTGTTTTGTTAAAAATCAGCTGATTGGTTCTATTTTTGGAATTTCCATTCTGTTTCCTTGATCTATATGTTTATCTCATTTATTATTTGGTACTAAGTCTTAAAACCTGAAGGAGTTCTTTTTGTACTTGTTTTTCAAAATTATTTTATTATTCTATATTTTTGTATCTCTACACAGATTTCGTAATTAGTATGTCAAATTTTCCAAAGCACCTTGATAAACTTCCCTGGCCTTGTGTTGAGCCTCCATAGGAAGATGAGGAGAATCGTCTGCTTAACAACTCTCACTCCTCTCCCTCTAAGGATGACATATTCGCTGAACACCTCCGTCTTCCATCCAGCAATGTTTTGCAGTTTTCAGTTCATTATCTGTTACATAGTTTGGTTCAGTATATCCCACGTCTTCAAGAATAAATAGTGCTCTGTGCAGGGTTTTGTTTTTCTTTTAGCTTTAGTTTTGTATTTTTGGTACCTGTATATAGGAATCAGCATTTTATGCTGCATTTGTGTTCTGTACCATTGCTAAGTTATTTTATTATCATTCTCACAGATTTTTGTGTATATTCCTCAGGGGTTAGAATGCACACTGATTTTTTTCCCTGCAGAACAGAACAGTTTCACTATTATTTATATTTGAAACAGTATAATATTGTTTCTATTCAAATATGTATTTGAAACAGTAAAATATTGATTTTTGAATAGATCGTGAATAATTAAATATATAATATAAATAGAACTTCCATAAAACATAAAATATATAATAATAGAATATATACAATAATAATATAACTTCCTCTCTATATATTTAATATATATATAAAATAGTAGAACTCTCTCTAAAAATTTTATTTAAATATGTAGTAACAAATTCAATAAAGATATTTCAATAGAAAACTAATAGTTATTAAAGTCATTAAAATGAAGGCAGGAGAGGAGACGCTCTGGAACTAACATTAGAGAGAACAAACCGAAAATAATTAGTAAAATTATAGGCTTAAATGTAAACATATAGACACCTATATAAATATAAATAAGTACTCTGATTAAAACTAGGGCATTGTTGGAAGTAAATTTAAAACAAAAACCAGGAAACAAACAAATAAACAAAAGGAGTAGGTACTGTCCATAACAAAGCCTCCACATTTATATCTCTGTATGCAAGTTAAATAAAACAAAAAAGATCTAAAAAGATTCAATTGCTAATGAAATAAACACAAAAGGTTTACAATATTAGCATCAGACAATGTAGACTTCAGAGAAAAGAGAATTATTTGTTATAAAGATTAATGTGATGTGGCGGTACACAAGGCAATTAACTGAGAATGTAAAATAATGCTAAATGGAGACCCTCACAATACCATGGTAATGTTCACAGTATAGTTTCAAAATATGTGAAGAAACAACTATGGGATTATAGTTATAGCTGGAGGCTTAAGCGCATCCGTATTAGTAATTATTAAAATACATAGACTTAACGAATGAATCTTATTGTGAAAAACCAAGAAAACTGAGCAAAGCCTTTGACTACCTGGGTCTAATAAATATTTACATCATTCCACCAAGGAGCAGCAAAACACATATTCTGTTAAAGCATATAGAACATTTATCAAAGTAAACCACACTCCAAGTCATAAAATGAAATCCAAACAAATCTAGAATAACTGTGATCACAAATACATTTGACACCACAGTGAATTTAAAGAAAAAATTCAATAATGGAGGAAAATTATAAAAATCTCTAAAAACTTAGCAATGGTGCAGTTTTAAAAATTCACATTCATGAAAGACAATATTGATAATTTGGACTTCACTAAAGTTAGGTCTCTGTTTTGCGAATGATAATACTTTTTTATTTATTTTTTTTTTTACCTAAAACATGTATTGGTACATTGTATACATAATGATCATAATCAACATGGTTATTTTGTACCTGTACATGATGTATCTTGGCTTCCCCCCTCTTCCCCTCCTTTCCCTTCCATTCACTCACCCCTCTCTATTTGCAACAAGTAAACACAAACTCTTAAAATAAAATATTTTAAAACTGCATAACTAATGAAAGAGAAATTTGAAAACTGAACAATAGAGTCAGATCACTTAAAATAAAAATCAGCGATGTTGAACATTTTTTCATATGTCTATCTGCTTTTTCTACTTCTTCATCTAGAAATGTCTATTCATTTCTGCTGCCCACTTTTGGATTCGAGAGATGCAAATTAAAACAACCCTGAGATTCCACCTCACTCCACAAAGAATGGCTATTATCAACAAATCAGCCAATAACAAATGCTGGAGGGGCTGTGGAGAAAAAGGAACCCTTCTCCACTGTTGGTGGGAATGTAAACTGGTGCAACCACTATGGAAATCAGTGTGGAGATTCCTCGGGGAACTAGGACTAGAGGTTCCATTTGACCCAGCTATTCCACTTCTTGGTAAGAATTAAAATCATTATACCACAGGGATATATGCACACCCATGTTTATAGCAGCACCGTTTGTAATAGCTAAATCGTGGAAGCAGCCCAAATGCCCATCAACAGCAGAATGGATTAAGAAAATGTGTTTTTTTTTGTACAATGGAGTACTACTCTGCCATAAAGAATGATAAGCTTGAGATATTCCTAGGTAAATGGATGCATCTTGAACCATACTCTTAAGTGAAATAAATCGGACACACATGTTTAAATACCTCATAGTTTCTCTGGTGTGAGAAACTGAAGTGTAAATAAAGACTAAATTGTATTATATTGGGAAAGGGAAGAAAATGTCCAAATAGGAAAGGGAACAAGGGAAGAGGAAAGGAACAGAGGGTCAAGAGAAATAAGAAATGGAAGGAAAAAAAATGGAAACAAATCTTTTGTAAATAGGCAGGGAGGAGGGGTGAGGGGAGGGGAATGGGAAAAAAAGAAGCAACAAGATATATCATGTACAGGTACAAATTCCCTATGATAAATGTTATCAATATGTACATCTAAAATGTACCATTAAAATAAAATTTTAAAAAAATCCAAAGAAAAAAATAAAATAAAATAAAAATAAAAATCAGCAAAATATTTGAACAAATATATCACCAGGAAGCTAGAGATAAGGTTAACAATAAAATATGTTCATCTCATTATCCATTAGGGAGATGCAATTGAAAACCAAGAAAGTTATTACTGCTGCTTATAAGAATGGAAAATAAAATTAAAACATTAAAGCCATAATTAATAGCTGGCGAGGATGCGAAGCAACTGACTGGTGGGGATGCAGGTCGACAGGTCATTTTGGAAAGCTAAGAGTTTCTTACATCTGTCGTGTATACTTTCCATATGACTGGCAATGCCATTTCTAGCTATTGCAAAATAACTTACAAAATAACTTACGTTCACACAAAATCTTCCACAGAATTTTACAGTAGCCTGTATTACCACAAAAGCTGAAAACATCCTAAATGTCTTTTAATAAGTGAATGGGTAAATTAACTTTGGTATATCTATGCAATTAAATTTTAAACAATGATTTAAAGAAACAAGGTACTAATAAATTGAGGAATCCCAGACTTGTATTGCTGGGATAACGAAATCCATCCCCAATACATACTCTATGATGAGATTTAAGCAACTTGATTGAAAAGAGAATAAAAATAGTGTTGCCTCCGGATCAGGAACAGCCAGAGCATGGGAGGACTTGCAGAAAGTGACAAAATATGGGGACATTTAGTGGGGTGATTATGATGGTCTATATTCTCATGGTGATTGTGGTTACACAAAACTATGTTTTAAACTCACGCAAATGAGCAACAAAACCGATCCTTTTAATGTATTTGAATCTGAAAAGTAGCAATAAATTTAATTAAAAAGAAAGTAAAATAAAGCTTGAGGGTTGGAGAACTGAATTTTTCATGTGGAAGGGCGAGATTAGATTTGTGTATTTAAATGTGATATTTGTAAGCAATAACCATATAAATTTATAGAAACATATTACCTACACAAATGTGGTATTTGCTGAAGACTTACGTTATGGAAAGGCCATGGAAATTGTGAGTGTGAACCGAGTTCCCCCACGATGATATGAAGGGCGAGTAAGAAGATATTCAAAGAGGAACACCAGTGGCCAAGAACTGCACAGGGTTGTGTGTGTCAGGAACAGGGCAACACCATAAAGGTTCAACACTGCACGAAGCTACTGTAGGGCTTCAAAATGACAAATCTGATGAAGTTCATCAAAGGCCATAAGATGAAAAACAATCTGGCCCCCGGTATGTGTAGCTGACCCTGAAAGTCTAATGTCATGGCAACTCAGAAGTATTCCTATCAAAAGGCAGAATGACGGACTCATCCTCCTATGTAACGTCTCTGCGTGTCTAACCAGATGTGCAAAAGCAGCTACTTGGAATATTAGGGGAAATGGAAGAATGCAAGCGTGGATCAATTATTTTCTATAGTCTTGCATTGTTTTATTTTATACTTTACTGTTCAGCCAGTAAACATACAATTTGGAGTTCTGTAGAAATGGATTTTAGTTAGATTCCCAGAAGGGTTTTATTTTTATTCCAAGATGGAGAAATTTCATGAACTGATAAATGATTTATAGACTCTTGGTGAAAATTCCTAAATTTACAAAATATCCTTCCATCAAGATTCAATTAATATTTATTGAGATTTTACTACATGTGTCTTTTATTTAGTGATGTCATTCATTTGATGACTCAGTACTTTTTCATTGATCATTCAATAATCAAAACTGAACTCCTACCAGGAGCCAAAGAAAGAAAGAAAGAAAGAAAGAAAGAAAGAAAGAAAGAAAGAAAGAAAGAAGGGAAGGAAGAAAGACAAAATAAAAGAAAAAATAGTAATGAGGAGTGAGAACAGATTCTGAATTGAAGGTATTTTCTTTGGTTTGGGGGCCAAAATGGATTATTATTGTGTGTGAGAATAACACTACCTTGATCCCAAAAGAAAATCACACTGAGCTCCTCCTTAGTGGATTGAGAGACTGGCTTGAGACAGTCCCAGTAATGTCACGCTGACCCGCAGGGAACTTTGGGGCCGAGATGCAGAACTGTCCCTCTTCATTTGGTCACAGAAGTGGGTAGCCCCCTAGCTCCTCACAGGGCTATGGCTGGGGCAGGTCTGCTTGGCTTAAGGCAATTTTAAATAAGGGATTTAGCTGAGATTCAGTGTCTCCTAACCCTCTGAGCAAGTGGTGAAATAAATGTTTCAATTTTAAAGTAAATGATAGTATTTCAGTACAAATCTTCAGTATTTCTCAGGATGTGCACTACATAGAGGTACTTAATAAATACTGGTGAATAAGGTTATCGTCTCTGCAAAAAAAAAAAAAAAAAAAACCTCACATAGGTAAGGGAGTGAGAGGAGAGGAAAAAAGAGAGGGAGAGGAGAGAGAAAAGAATGATAGGAAGCTGTAGAAAAAATGTGAATGCATGAGGGATTACTATCTTACCTGGTCCTCATAATTTTCTAGTAAGTTTATATTAAATGCCCCTCAAGGTCTCATCAGACACAGAATCAGGGACTTGATGGTCCCAAAGCTGAGGACAGGTAGAAACAGGCCATACTACCTGTTACTTTTCATACAAATCAGCCATTCACCAGCACCCAGCCACTGTGCCCTCCTGCATGTGGTCACTAATTCATTCAGTCATTCCCCAGGCAGATTCCTATGTCTGGAAATTCACTTGTAAATAAATGTGCTGTGACTTCCTCTCCCAAATAGGTCGCAACCCATTTAGAACAGAATACAATCGCCTCATCTGTACAATGGGGAAAATACCCTGCCAATTCTACACAGGCTGTGGAGGGAGTTGAATTTATACCTAAATGTCTTTGTGGATTGCAAATTACTCAACTAGAAGCATTACTGCTGTAGCTTGAAATTTCAGACATTAAGTTCTCTGTATCTGCCATGGGGAAAACAAAACAAAAGCAAAAATCCCAAAATATAACATCTCTGCCAAAGCCCAAAAGATCTCATAGCTTTCAATACAAAACCAGAGAAGGAAGAGGGTGTCAGTCAACCCTTTTCACACAGGAAACTGTCAACTTTACCTGTATGTTTATTTTTTTCTTTTTAAATTTTTTATTACATGTTTATAGTACATAATGAACATACTTATCATAGGGGATTTGTACATGTATATAACATCTCAATTCTATTTCTTATTCTTTTCTCTTCCCCTCCTTCTAGCTCTTCTCCCCTTCCCCATGGACAAAAGCCCTATTTCCATATTTTTCTTCTAATTTTTTTCATTTATATCCCTTTTTCCTTCCTATGCTTCTCTTCCTTCATCTCATGTTCTCCTTCCCATTTGAACAAGTTCTTTCTATTTCCTAATACCTACCCTCTACTTTGCTTATTATTTACACCTTGGGTTTCTCACACGAGGGAAAGAATGTAATATTTAAACTCGTGTGCTTGATTTAATTTCATTTAGAATTATGGTCTCAAGGCACATTCATTTACCTAAAAATGTCTCAAGTTTGTTCTTTTTTGTGGCAAAATAGTACTGCTCTGTATATAAATACAACTTTTTCTTTATCCATTTATCTGTTGATGGACAAATGGACTGTTTCCAAGAGTAAGCTATTATAAATTGTTCCGCTATAAACATGGGTATGAATATACCACTGTGGTAGGATGACTTTAACTCTTTTGGGAAGATATGTAGAAGAGGAATAGCTGGATCAAATGGAACCTCTAATTTTCATTTTATGAGATATCGCCATACTTATTTCCATAGGAGTTTTACCAGTTTTCACTCCCACTAACAATGAAGAAGGGTTCCTTTTTCTCTGTAGCCTCACCATCATTTGTAATTGGTTGATTTCTTGATGATAGTCATTCTTTCTGAATTCAGACAGAATCTCGGTGATGTTTTAATTTGTATTTCTCAAATGGCCAGCTACATTGGGGATTTCTTTACATATCTATTGGCCTTTAGGACGTCTTCATCTGAGAAGTGTCTGTTGCTTTCATATGCCCATTTTTTATCGGGTCGTTAAATTAAGGGGCATCTAATTTTTTGAGTTCTTTATATATTCTAGATGTTAGTCTTCTGTTCTTACTGTAGCTGGTCAATATTTTTCCCATTCTGTAGGATGTCTCCACACTCTATTGATTTGTTTTGCTGTGCAGACGGTTTTTAATTTAATGTGGTGCCATTTGTTAATTCTTTTCAATATTTCCTGTACAGTTGGAGTTTTGTTCATAAAGTCTTTGCCTACACCTATATCTTCAGGAATTCTACCTATTCTATCTTCCAGCAGATTGTTTCTGTTTTAAATTTTAGATCTTTGAAACGTTTCAGTTTTAGTTTAGTGCCACGGTGAAAGCTATGGGTCTAAGTTCAGTCTTTGGCATGTGGAAAGATAGTTTGCCCTGCAGCATTTGTTAAAGAGGTCGTCTTTCCTCCAGAGAAGGTGTCTGGCCCTTTTTGCAAAGGGAAGGTAGCTACGTGAGCTTGGAGTTGTTTCTGCGTGTTCTATCATGTTCCATTGATCCTTCTGTATGCTTTTTACACTTAATTTACTAATTAGTAGGCAAACCAAAATTAGAGGCGGTTCCATTTTTCCTTTTTTATATATTTCACTTTTTTCTGCATTTTAATGGTACACTGCTTCTCCTAGTCACTTACTGCAGAGAAATGCAGGGTCTCCATTCTCTTTCAGTACCTGCTCAGTGGTCGAAGTCTTGCTGGTGGGAGCAAGAGAAGGGAATTCAGAAGCTGGGGGACAAATCACAAAAGGTGAACATGTACAATTACGGGGAAGTAAGGAAAATTAATATTATTAGCATATACACGACTCCTTCTTAGGTAATATTTACTGAATACTTACTATGTAACACCACACTATAATAATTCCTAGTACATCATTTATTTCTTAGTGTATCCACATAAAGAAGATTTCATTAAAATTTCTGGTTTTCTGATGAAGAAACTTACGTGAGAAATCATTTGTCTCACCTGCTTAAAAATTATAGTTAAAAAAATGATTAAATGGAGTCACTTCCGGAGAATCGAGTAACTCGCATCTTTTAACTGCTCAGCCACATCACACAACAGGCAGCCAGGTTCACTCTGTACTCCTGTTCTAGAGAGAAAATACATTTCAAAGTCGCTCGTATCTCATGGCCATCCCACGAACTGGTTTATTCAGGTTGTATAGGAAAACACATAGACTGCATGGCTTAAGCAGAAGTGAAATTTATTTTTCATAGTTAATGCAGGCTAGAAAGTCTAAGAAAACTACTGGCAAGGTAGTTTTTATTCTAAGATGATGGTAGGCGTTGGTGATCTTGCTGAGTACTCATACAACCTCCTCTTTTAGTATCATGTGTGCAACAAGAGAATGAGAGAGCTCTGATGGCTCTTATAATGGAAATTATCCTATTACGTGTGTCCCACTCTCACCATTTTGTCTAGTCCTAGTGACCCCAAAGTTCCATTTCTACATAAATAATATCCCATAAGGAAGGAAGAGTTTAACATACACAGTTTTGGAGGACATAAACAGTCAAAGTATCACATTTTATTTCAGTCCCTCAAAATTCATGTGCTACTCACATGCAAACCATGCAAAATACTTTGAATAAAAAATTACCATTGAATTAAGAATTGATACTGAAGTAAGTATTGATCTTTGTGGCTGTAGAGATCTTGTGAGAAACTGGCCTATATGAGTGTGGAGGCTGAGATCGGCCCTCAGAAATCTGAAGATCCAGGACGTCCCCTAGCACCAGAGTTTGGATCTTAACTATTTCATATGCAATTCTCAGTTTATTCCTGAGTTCCATTTGAAGTCTGGAGACCGATATTCTAGATGAGCTACTGATGTAAAAAGAAATATATATATATATAATATATATATGTATATATGTTTTTCCAGTGCCTTGCAATTAAAAACAGTGCTGTGAAAAACATCTTTATATTTAGATTTTTTTTTAAGGTTTGCTTCACTTTTCATTACTTGCAAATCATATTTGGATCATGCTAAAATCTTACAGTTGGTATTACTCTGTAAGTATGAGTGCTTTATAACTATTAATACCTAAATTAATTTTTGTAAAGGTAGTAATAATTTTATATTTCTCTGACCATTATAAACTATGATATTTTGCTACTACTGTTACTTTCCTTATTTTTGAAGAATACATTCCTTGGAAAATGAGTCAATTCAATGACAGCTTATATTTCTTAGTAGTTTGACAGATTTCTAAAACATTGTGATCATCTGTCTTCATATATCCATATAATGAAAAAATTTAAAAAATTATATTATTATCATCTTGTATATATTTGATAAGAAAGTAGTAATAAGTATCTAAATATGGTGTTCTACTTCAGTCTCCTTTAACTGATCCACTGTTAATTTCATATTCCTAAGAAAAATGCAAATTCACACTTTTTAAGGGGAAATAATGCGCTTTTAGTGGTAGAATAGTGTTGCTCAAAATCTTTCATCTCATAATTCTTTTACTGAATAACCAAAATAATTTATGCCTGTATTAGTTATGTATGACAACTAGCCTATTAGAGAAATAACATCAAGAAAGAATTAAATATTTATAAATAAATGACTGCATTAATCACATTATAGGTTAACATGAATAGCATGTTTTTATGTACTTTTATTTTTTAAAATGAGTTTTGCTCTTTATAGTTTTCTAAAACTTTTAGAGCCAATAGTGACATTTATTTAATAATTTTCTTAATTGTGATTCCTGGATAGTTGATTTTTACATCAGCTTCTACATTCAGTCTCTTATTAGCATTTTAAAAATCTAAATATCTCAATATAATCTAGTCTCACATAGATAAGACATATAAGTAGTTGAGAATGAAAAGTGTACTTCAGTAACATTTTTTGATAATCATACATTTTTCTTTTGATATTAAACCAAACCAGATAAATGTTAAATTTCTTAAAGTTGTGTGGCAACGTGGATTCCAAGCTCCATTCCCCGTGTTTTACTCAGTTAAATAAGCATTTATTGAACTCTCTTGCACTTTGAATGAATCTGTCGCACATGGATGATTTTCTCATATCATGCAAAACTAATTTAAAAAATAGTTCAGTGATTTTCACATATCTTTCAACTGCTGGCATATTTAATTTTAGAACACAAGAAATTTGTTTGCTAATATTGCCAATAATTTCAAAAACATTTAAATTTTGAGATGCAACTAATTTCATGGTGGGAGGTATAGTTTTTCCAAAATTCTAATTTTCACTTATAAGTTTGTATCTTATCATTACAATGATGTCAATCGCTTTATTTGAATAAATGTATTTAATCTGTTACAGAGAAAATATCTGCCTCATACCTGTTTGAACAGAGATTTGCTTCAACATTTTTGGAATAAAAATCCTATTCCAAGAAAAAAGCAGCTAGTTCGCTTTCCAACTTAAACAGGCTGAAATACTTTGTTTTGTTTTGAGGCTAACATTGTACAGGATGTATATTTGGGTCTTAAATATTTCATATCCACTTTTCATTTTATCCCTGAGGATATTAAGAAATTAATGTACTCAATTCTAACATTTGATATCAGTAAATCTTTATTACTTCATTGAAAATATTCAAAATAAAGCAGGATTTCTTTTTCTTTTTTCTTTAAGTGTGTGGCAGTGAGGAGAGGAATCCCTACCAGGAGCTATAGTTCTTCTGTCCTAATTTACAGTATGATGCCAATTGTGTTGGCTACCTCTTTGTATCGTTAATGCATGTGTCTGCCAATTGGAAGAAAAATAAGCAAATCATAAGGCACTATTATGAAAATGATGCTTCATCCATGAATTTCCTGAAAAGTCTTGGTGAACTCTGTGTCCACCAAGCACATTTTAGGAAATTACTCTCCTGGAATAGAATATTGTTTATTTTCCCTGTTTTGAATCATGTGAACTCCCACATCTCTTTGTTTTTGCCACTTTTGGGTATTCTATTAAACAAAGCCAAACTCAGTTGCTAACACATATAGAATTCAGTTTATTTAGGGTTATGATTTTTTTCTCAGCATGATTCTCTGGATACTATAGAAGTGTGTATCAGTAATTTGTTCCTTCTTATTGGTGAGTAAGTGCAAATGCTATTGATGAACCCTAGCATGTTTAATCATTTGCTTATTGAAGGACATCTGGGTTGTGTCTTGTTTAGGACTATTGTTAATAACACTACTATGAAAATTTATGTTCAGACACTTTGTGTGTACATAAGTTTTCATTCATCAGGGATGCATAAGTGAAAATGAGATCCCTGGGTTGTATGGTAGATACATATTTAGTTTCTGTAGAAACTGTCAAACTGTTTCCAGAGTGGCTATGCCATTTAATATTTACAATGATCCATTTTTCCCAGATCTTCAGCAAATCTAGCTCTGTAATTAAATTTTTAAAAAATTAGTACATGTTGGTAGTACATGAATTTACATTCATCTTAGGGAATAGGTACATAACACAGCTTCTTTGCTAAATCTCCATCCCCTTCCCACCCACCTCCCTCCATCTGTCTCTAAGTCTCTTTTCTCCGTTGTGTTGTTATTATCTTTGCTCATGTTCATGACATATAATGTTTACATTTATTGTAGGTATTTAGTAGCCGTATATGACATACCTTAATTCTTCTTATTTCCCCTTCCTTCACCCCTCTCCCTTCATTCTTAGTCTGCTGGACCCCTCCATGCCAAATCCATTTAATTCACCTCTATGAGTCAGTCATAAAAATCTTAACAGTTTCACCAAAGGAGAAAAGGGAAAATCCAAGGTCTTTCATTAGACTGAAGGAAAACTCTTAGCTGTGTACCAGTGTGAAAATCAAAAAGAAAGTTAAACACTGCTAACATACAACGGAGTAGAGTAAACGTTCCCAGCCCAAAAGGGTGATAGAAAGGAATGGGGCCAAAGCAAGACTGAAATCTAACAGAGCAAACATTAAATTTTGTATTTCTGAAGGAGCTGCAAAGGCAAAAATGTGAACTCCAAGAGATTTGGGCAGCCCTGCCCCTGTTGTGTGGCTGGTTACAGCTCTCATAGCTTTTCTTCTGGTGTAACACCGCTCACTATCTGTGACTTTCCTCATTTTAGCTACTAAAAATAGAATAAGCAGCTTCTGCTTCAGTAAACTCACCATCTAAGAGTGAAGTGTTTCCTAACAACTTTCAAATCAAGGACATGCAAAATATATTAGTTTTGTGTAAAACTGGAGCAAATATAGATTTTTAATATAATTCAATATTTTTTAATTTTTAGTGGTACATTTTAGATGTACATAGTGATAACATTCATTATAGGGAATTTGTACCTGTTCATGATATATCTTGCTGCTTCTTTTTTTCCCATTCCCCTCCCCTCCCTTCACTCCTCTT
The DNA here is from genome assembly GCA_004026905.1 of Hystrix cristata. Classification (NCBI taxonomy): domain Eukaryota; kingdom Metazoa; phylum Chordata; class Mammalia; order Rodentia; family Hystricidae; genus Hystrix; species Hystrix cristata. Next base: position 25,269 of record PVJO010015932.1, on the reverse strand, counting down.
CCCTCCTTATTTACAAAAGCTTTGCTTCCATTTTTTTCCTTCTATTCTTTTTCTCTTTGTCCCTCCCTTCCTCCCCACTTTGTTCCTCTTCCCATTTGAACAATTTCTTCCCTTTTCCAATATAATATATTTTAGTCTTTATTTACACTTTCAATTTCTCACACCAGAGAAACAATGTGGTATTTTAACATGTGTGTCCAATTTATTTTGCTGAAGCATATGATCTCAAGATGCATCACTTAATTTTGGAGAGAATCAATCCTGTTATATGCTACACTGTGACCAGAGAGAGGTGCTCATGATGAATATGGTATAGTCAGAGTACACTGCGTAGGAGCAGGCAAGTAAATAGTTACATAATTTTATTTTTATTTTATAATTTTAAACAGTTTGCTGAAATATAACATGTTATATATATGTAAATTCATTTATATCTTTATATATCCTCTAAATATCAACTTTATATCTATATCTATATATCTATATCTAGAAAGGGATTCGCAGACATTAATAATAAAAAAAGCATTTTACAAAGCAAGCATACCAGTGTAATCACCCTACAGATTTTACAACATATTTTTGGTTAGATTCACTGATAATGTTGAATAGAACAGTAGTTCATTTGTTTACATTACTGCATAATTTTCCATTGCATACAAATTTATACATCCCACTATTCATAAATATTTTCTACTGTCCATTTTTTGTTTTCCATTCATTTTACATGTAAAATGCATTTTAGAAACTTTTTGTTTACAGTATGAAGTAGGGACTACGATTTTTCTATAATAAATATAAATTAGTACAACATCCTTCATTAGAAGACTATCTTTGTGCACATTTTACCTGGATAAATTTCAAATGTCATACAAACATCTTTACTTCCAAACTTGCATTTTTTCCAGGAATGTATTTTTATCCTAACTTCAATGCCTAATTTTTTTTAACTTTATAGTTATTATCCAGTAGTTAGTGTATGCCCCATGGATTTATTGTTCTTCAAAATTGTCTTCATTTGCTTTAACAGCCTGGCTTACTGTTTGAATGGAACTTCATTGAGTCCATAGGTCAAATTAGGGAACTTTGCTTTTAAAAATGGAGTCCTGTAATCTATGAATTCAGAAAAAACTCTCCATTACCATAGGTTTTATTAATTTATTAAAACGTGATTAATGATTCTCTGTACAGAAGTCTTATTTTTGCTCCTTTGAAAATACAGATACATAAAGCAAAACAAATGAACAAAAATCTCTAACTCCTTCAAAAACATTCACAATTTCTTTGATATGTAGCAGTTTTGCTGCAATATCTATTGCTGCAATTTCCTTTCATTTATCCAGCTTAAATTTTTTACTACTACATTTATTTGTATATCAATATCTTCCATCAGATTTTGAAAGTCCTCCAACATCTCTTCTGCTGTTTCTTCTCCTGTCTTCTTTCTCTTTACTTGGGATCATCAATTCTAAATATGACAGACTGTCACCTGTTTTTTGTTTTTTTTTCCTCTGAATTTTCATCCTTTTATCTCTCTATATCTGAGTCTTGATACATTGACATATATATACATATATATATATATATGTATATATATATATACAGATTTGGGGAATTTCGGGGATTGAACTCAGGGCCTTGCACTTGCTTGGCAAGTGTTTTATCACTGAGCTAAATCCCCAACCCTTCTACAACCTATAGTTTTGTGCCTTAATTCTTTCCACTGCCGTGACAATTTCCTTTAATAGCATATATTGAGTTGATTATTTGACTTTATAACTGGGAAAGGGGGCTGGTGGAAGGAAGGGGGAAAATAATTGAAATGAATATGTACATGTTCCAGTTTGCTGCAGTGATTACAAGTATTATATCCTGCAAACATTTACTAATAAAAGTAAAAAAAAAATATTTCTGTTTTTATTGATCTCATTTCTATTGTTGTACAAATCTTCAAATCTCTTGAACATAATGTCACCTTCATTTTACTCTTTTTGTCTCGTAACTTCAATATTTGGTTCTCCTGAGAGATTTTTGAAGTAATTTTTTCTCTTAATTTTGGAACATTTTATTTTTGTCTCTAATGCGCCTGCTAGTATTTAATCAAACTTCACTCAGTGTTTCTAACAACTATTTCAGGTTTCAAATGGTGTTATATCCTTCCACTAAGAATTTTTCTTTCTTTCAAATAATTAAGATTGGATTATATCACCTCAGTCAGTCTGACATTAATCTGATCTGAAGCCCAGATTCAGTCTTAATTAGGGCTTTAATTCTCACTCATTTTCATTTCACTCTTTTCTCCCCTAAGTAGCTTTTGGGAGGCTAACAATTTATTGAGGATTCTCTTCCTCGAGTACCCTGTCCTCCAACATGTGTCTTTGCAGACCTGAAAGATTACTGAATTTCTTAGACATTACTTAATTCTGTTCTACTCTATACTTTTTCAGCTATGGTTAGTGGATTACTAAAATGTGCCATGTGAAAATTAGTAACTATATGGAATTATCTTTCCTTCCCAGCCCTTTTTCCTCAAGAACCATAACCTCATTGCTCTTGGGTAGCTTCCAACAAATATTTCTTTAAAAGTTCACCCAGTTCATTAAGTTAGTCTCTTTGTAAGTATTAATCTCAGGAGATCTATCTTTCTTAACTGGAAGTAGAATTCTTCACCTCTCTTTTATTTTAATTCTTGTTATGACTCTCCAAAGCTACTATCTATTATTATAGAATTTTAAAACCTAGTGGTGATTAAGGAGAAAATCTTTTCAAATCTGTTACCAAATCCAGCATATAGATGCTCACTTATCATAAATGATAATTTTTCAGGCAATTTAAAGAAAAAGGGAAAAAAGTATTCTTTTATCCACATTTGAAATTGATTGAATCATAGCTAAAATGTTTTGGAATTAACAGTAATGCTTTGATCCTTAGTATTGTTTTCTTACCTTCTGGAAGAATTTTAATTTAAAATGCACTGCAAACATGTACCAAAAAAAAAAGGGGGGGATCAAGAGATGGGTGAAGCATGGAGGGAGGGTAGGGTAAAAAAAAAAAAGGAATTAAGATGCATTATATATGTGTACCAATTCCCCATAAGGAATGCAAATACTATGTGCTACAAACATGTACTAATTAAAAAAATAACTAATTCATATATATTCCGAATTGCTGCTTTAAACTGATCATTACTACCTGGGATGCAGATGTAACTCAGTACTCGAATGCTTGCCTAGTGTTGCGTTAATTTGATTCCCAGAACTACAGAAAATAAATACAAAATTAACAACTCTGGTCATTATTTTTACTTTTTTTTTTTTTTTTTTTTTTTTTTTTTTTTTTTTTTTTGGTGCCGGGGATTGAACTCAGGGCCTTGTGCTTGCAAGGCAAGCACTCTAATCACTGAGCTAAATCTCCAGCCCCTGGTCATTATTTTTAAAATAGCTTCCTTGACTTGTTACAAATGTATGCTAAGATAAACTAAGTGAAGAAATAGCAACTCCATAATCCTAACACCCTAAAATAAATGCAGTTTAGTGAAAAAAAAACTCACTTTCCAATAAAATTGACAACATGTTTCTGTTACACTGCAATATTCTTTTTATTAGAAGGTAGTGTCTTCATAATAGGTGTTTTCCACTGAGCCCCTGTTTTTCTTAATGAAATGATAACTGTGAAATTGCAGCATGCTGTGTTTGTACCTTTGAAGAGAAGAGTGGAAGGGGAAAACTAAATTTATGTCCAAAAAATAAGTTTATGGGAAACTTGTTGTGTACTTTGTGGACTACACTATCTCTAGTTGTATTTTTTCTACTATTGATTTTTGTCCTATTTTTTCTTTTATGTTTTAAATTTCTGTTCAGTAGTACAGGGATCATTCGATTTTGTTTTAATTGGTTAATCTTTGGGAATAAGTCCATGTAAAACCTTTATACGTTAGTAAAAGATTGTAAAAATCAATGAATTAAATAGAATAGAAAGATCTTTAACTCTTAAAATTTAACTATAAGCAAGCACAAGGCCCTGAGTTCAATTCCCAGCACCAAAAAAAAAAAAAAATTAACTATAAATGTTCAAAGGGTAAGATATTGCTTTATCTTTTGAACATTATTAGTCAAGAAGAAATATTGTTATAAGGAAATGTGTTTCAAAGAGGGCGATTCTCTCATATAATTTTCTCTCTGTAATATTTAATTCTGAGAGTTTCACATATTAGGTGTTTGTTACATGTTAAATTAATTAACAACTATTATTGAGTAATGATGTATAAATTGAGTTCACACTGAAAGTAGACACACCCCATGAAGAACTGCTTAAAGACACAAAAGTACTAGTTAACACAGTGTAAATTGGTATATATGGTTTGCTCCAAATGAGTAGAAATTGATTCACTCCTCCGAAGTGCTGTACTCTGAAGCAGGCGGTTCACACTGGTGTATGCTCTGGAGACTACACTTGCGCATGGCAGCTCTCGAAGTCCACCTTACTTTGGAGTGAGGTGTCAAAGTACAGCAAGCAGAGATTGTACAGGCTGAGCTGAGTTTCAGTGCTTACAAAACATTCTTTCCTTGATATCACAAAGTTGCTTGACATGTCTGACCTCCAGGGCCCTGCGTGATACATTCATGAATAAGCAGAACTCATATGGTGAGTTTTTTAGAAGGTAAGTGGATGAGTGAACAGTGTGGGGATACGGGGGGCGGGTCGCATCAATGTAATGTCCCTGGCAGATGATTTTTATCAATGTGGACCTTTCCAGGGTTAGGGAAATGCTTTGGGCATCAGTCTTGTGTCTCCAAACCCAGATGACAGGCATATGACCTTAGAGATGACCAAAGTGAAGAATGACTGCCTTCGAGAACCAAGGACAGTAAGTGGTTGATGCCAAACACCATGGTAAGCAATCACTTCCCTTTTAATTTTTATTTTATTTTTACCTTATTTTTGAGGAATAATATGTAGATTTTAGGTTGTTTGTTGATATCAACAATTGTAAACATTCATGTAACTTCCACCCACAATGAAAACAAACCTTTTCTCATGACTTTTTCAAATCAGGGCACCTTTCTGCCTCAGTAAAATATTTTCTGATCTGTAGTGGCCTGGCTTGGTTTTGCTTGCACTTATACTTTATATGAATGAAACATTTTTTAAAATTCTTTATTGTGTCTGGAGTCTTTTATCCAACATGTTGTTTCTGAGATTCGTGCTTGTCATAATGTATTTTAATCTTTCTAACTGTTACACGGGTGATGAAATAAAGTGAAACAGGAGACAACTACATATTTCTAGGGTTATAATTTAGGGCAGAATACTTTTATGAATTTAGCCCAAGGTGTCTTATTCAAGAGGCTGAACGCCCCTTGAGCAGAAATGTATTTTACAGTAAACAGATACAAAGGGCATCATAATTACAGGGCACATTGAATATTTTCTTCCTATTTCACAATATCTGTTACACATTTTGGGTCCAAAGGGAAAGGGGAACAAGGGAAGGGGGAGAGGGAAAGGAAGGGAAAAGAAAAAGAAAAAAAGAGAAAAGATAGAAAAAGGGAAACAAAACTTTCATAAATAAGGAGAGGAAGAGGAGTTGAAGGGAGGGGAGGGGAAGAAGAAAAAAAATCAAGACGCATCAAGTACAGGTACAAATTCTCTGTGATGATTGTGAGCATTATGTACATCTAAAATGCAGCAATGAAATGAATTAATTTCTTAAAAAAAAATACCCGGGGTTGGAGCTCAGTGTGATGGTCACAAGTTCAAACCCCAGTACTGAAGAAAAGATGATAACTTTAAAACCATAGAAAGAAAATTACAGGGCATAGAAGAGTATAGGTAAGCGTTGCAACTCAGGGGAAAATGTGCTATGTGGGTCTATGTTATAACGGGAAACAGGTGTCAGAAGTAGGGTGTGCCTCCTTCCTGCTGATCAAGTACTGTGTTGGTCTCCCTGGAAGCCAGAGCTGGGAATGAAGGAGAAGAGCTGCCTGTGAGACGGCTGCAGTCTTGCTGGTGAGAAATCTTTGAAACAGGTTAATTAGGCAGGATAAGAATAGACCATGTGAGCCTTAAACAGAGTTGTTTCAGGCTGAGGGAGATGGAGTTGTGGGGCTAGTAAAGGCAACTGGTGAACTGAGACGTCTGTGTTTTGGACAAAGCTAGACAGGAGCCGGAGGAATAAATGGGCAAATATGATCAGGAAGAGTATCGAAACAATGGACCCAAGAAGTAATATGAGTTGAAGCTCCAGCTGTGGCCAGCCAGCCAGGGAGGGTCTGGGAGGAGGCCTGATCTTGTAGGGTGGCAGCTCAATCACGCAGCCTTTTGATGCCATCTCATCTGAGTCTGGACTTGATGAAGAAACAGCAGGTCTCCTGGAAAAAGATGCACAGTCCACCTGTTTTGTGGTGGGCAAGTTTAGGTCTTACCAATTTTGGAGCACAACAGCAGCCAGCGAGTCGATTTAATCTTGAAGGTTAGAGAGCTCAGTAGAGAAAGGGTAGAGAAATGGTGACAGAGAGGGGAAGTTTAGTCTGGCAAGGCAGATGGCAGGGCAGTCAAGGCAGGGAAGGTGTTGAGTTCTGGGCTATAGCAGGTAACTTTGTCTTTGTTCACCACAGCATTGAATTTTATTTGTTCTTGGTCAGGAGCTGAGGTTGTCAGCATTAGCAGCCATTGGGTGGGGAAGGCTGGGGCTGACTTTTAGTTTAGTTAGTACATGTCAACAGTAGTGGCTACCTTGAGGGGCATTACCAGGTTACATGTTGACTGGATTACTAGGAAGTAGAGGCAGACAGTGAAGATGCTGATTTGGGTTGAAGTGAAGATATCCTAGAATCAGAGATCGATGATTATTTTGAGAGTGAAGTTGAGGAATGGAGGAAAGTATGTTTATTTAAGGGAAAGAGTAAAGTGAGCAAGTGTAGGGAGTGAGAGAGTCATGAGGACAACAGGGGGAAACCTGCAGAAAGGAGGCATGAAGTAGATGGATATTTTGGGTCATAAGGTAGTGACTAAGAAGGGCAGAGTGGGAAGGGCAGCAGGGACCAATGTCCAATGCTCAGAGTACACTGCAGAAGAAGATGGAAATGAAAAAAACAACACATACCTGAAAATGTCCTAGGAAGAGTTTATGTGGGAGGCACCAGGGGAAGTGTGCCACATTTTGCAAGTAAAAACTGTCAGAAAATATGTGAAAATACCCCAGCTAAAGAAATGACAAGTGAAAAGTGAGGAAACATGAGCTAGGCTGGTATGTTTCGAGGACCGTGGAGAAGTAACTTGTCAGACCCAGGGGCTAGGGAAAAGTAGAAAGTTTTCAGGGGTTCATAGCTGAATGGGCTGTTAGGAGGTGGGGACCCTGTGGGAGGAGATGAGTCACTGGGACCCTGTCTTTGGAGAGTTTGTCTTGGACTGGCGCTCTTCCTCCACGTTCTGCTTCCCAGCCACCATGAAGGGAGCAGTTGTACTCCACCACACGTTTCCTCCTGAATGCTTGTGCTTTGGAGCCAGCTGTCCATGGACTGAATCCTCTGAAACCTCGAACTCGATAAACCTCTCCTCTTTACTCTGTGGGTATCCAGTATGATAAAGCAGACCGATAAAATCCTTGTTCCCATAATGTTACTATTAAAATTAATGTTACTAGCTGGATTACTGATCCTTTCTGTTATTCTTTTATATTCAGTAGATTTTCCTGTGTTTGATATCTAGAATATACTTTCAATTTTCCCCCCAAAATATAACTTCAGTAACAATTGATGCTACTCTAAAAACTTTGGTGATTAACCTTTTACCTATGAAATAAACAGTCAGCTTAACTTTTACATCAAAGCACTTATTTCTAAATTGTTCTATTTAGTATAATCTGTGTTAAAAACAAGCAGGCTTAAAGTTCATATCTGAACTTGAAGTAATTTAACGTTTCATTGTGCCAGCTCTTGTTAAATCTATTTCCTCTTTCTTCTAAATTATGTATTCTTAGATACCAGGGGCAGACTTAGTTAATTCTGTGGATCCTCCAAGCCCTAACCAATATTATATTTCAACACACATCTGGACCTTATGTTATACCTTTTCACCTTGTTTCAAATATAGGTATTTTCATTGTATTTGAACTCAGGGATACAGAGACCAAGAGAGGTGAAGTGATTAGGTAACTTGTTCTGGATTATACATCAAGTAAATGGCAGAGACATCCCTGCAGTAGGAAGAGAAACACAAAATTTGGTGAGCACCTGCTGCCTGGAAGACTTGCGTAGGTCCAGGGCCTGCTAAGAAGCAGCCGTAATCACAGATTTCCAAACATCCTGTGTCTAGGATCAGAGGACAAGGAAAAGAGTGCTATGGAGGATGCTTGTGAAGGCAAAAATGTGCCTGAGCTCTAACCTCAGTAAGCGCTGCATCTGATTAGACCTGTACATTTTGTCAGTGCCACTTAATAGTATTTGCTTTCTTTCTGAAATTTGCAATGTATAATATTACATAGGGGATGCTATGAAAAATGTTTATTTTTATATTTGATTTGCACTTACCAGGAAGAGAAATTTAGGTTCGCCTTGTGGAAAATCCCTTCTAAGTCATTTTAGGCTTTTTTTCCCTTAGCAACCATCTGATGAGAAGCCTGAGTTTTTATTTGGAAACTTTTGATTTTTCATTTTTCCTGTTTCTTTTTTGTTTGTTTGTTTGCTTGTTTTTTTTCGTGCCAGGGATCAAATTCAGGGCCCTTTGCTTGCTAGGCAAGCACTCAAACCATTGAGCTAAATCCCCAGCCAAATTTAGATTTTTTTTATGGTTCCAAATAAACTTATTTTCTTTCCTCAACTCCCTACTTCTCTCATCCATTTAGCAACTGCTTTTTCTTCTTTTCTTTTAGTTTTCTTTTTCTTTTCTGGTCTTAGGGACTGAACCAAGAACCGTGTGCAACCTAGGCAAGCACTCTGCCTCTGAGCTCCACCATCAGGCCTCTTTTTCCTCTTTACTGATGGACACGCACAGATATATTATGGAGAGTATAAGAAAAATCTTGAATATTACAAGGATATTCTACTGAGAAAATGAAAAGCTTTCTGAACCACACTGTGATGCAAGTTCTGACTCCATCACTTTCCAGGAAATGAGACTCGAGTAATTTCTGTAATAGACTCTGATCTAATCTGTTAGCCTATCAAATGGGAATACTAAAATTTATCTTTGCAGCATCTTATAAAATGTGAATATATTTTGGCAGAGAACTTATCATGGTGTCAAGGCATGTGAAATTATCAGCAAGTGGAAGATGCTCCTATTTTATTATTTAATTGTTATCACTGTCAAAATCAAACAAAAATATAGAAAGTAACCTCCAATAGAGGAATTTTTTAAAATTTGGGAACAAATAATAGTACTGTGATGGGACCGCATGTGCCCAGGTCAGAGCAGCCTCGGGTGTGTCCAGAGAAACAATGAACGCTTGAGGTTCTATCAGGTCAGAAAAATCTGCTTTGAGTGGCGCAAGCGTGCACATTAGCACTGATCAGTCCACTACCATGCCAGGTAGTTACCATGCCAGGCTCCCCTTAAGGCCATGGTGGACGGTTCCCTGGAGGCTTGTTCAGAAGCAAAAGCACAGGTTTAAAGATGAGGCAGGCAGTTTGCTCTATTGGCCTAGCGGGACAATTCCCGGAATAATTGTTAATGGCCTGTGTTTTTTCACCATGGCTTCTTGACTCTGTTTTTGACATGAGAAGGAAGTTTTGATATATATGTTCAATTTCTGCAACAGCATGCACATTATACAATCCATGCAAATACTAGATGATTCCATGTATATCTGGACAGAAAGTTAAATGCAAACATACTGCTGTTGATGTTGTGGATGACCCAGGAGGAAGATGCTTCATACACCATCACAGCTCTTTATGGCCTACATGTGTTCTCTCTCAAAGTTTCCTAGGATGATGACCTAATAATAAGAGAATACAATTTTCTATTTCTTAGACTGGAATCACAGCCTAACTATATCTCTGTCTTTATGAATTAGTCAGATTTTTTTTTAATTAGACAACCACAGAAATTTCCTTTTCTTTGTCTTTCTTCATTTCTTTAAATACTGTCTACTATAGACTTAGCTTAATTTGCTTATTTTAAAAGTGCTCAGTAGCTCTTCCCACTCTTACCATTGATCCACTTGCTTGCCTACAGGTATTTGAACTGCAAATGCTACTTGACAGCCACTCTTCTACGATGCTCCTTACTACCTGCTCAGCCCATCCCTTGGATCCTGGAAGGCATTTTTCCTTCCTCAGAACCTGTCATATCTCTCTACTAGGCAATGGAAAGCTAGATCTAGTCCCTTCTTAGGGCTTTCAAATCCTTCTTCTCATGTTTCCAAGAGTGTTGATTAGTCAGTCTCCCTCTATTTAAGCTTCTATTAATCTCACAACAACGAAACTGTGCTATAGGAGCACATTTCTTTCTAAAAATTTAACTAGAGAAAATTTTCCATCATTACACTTACTTTATTTTTAATGGAACAATTAATTTATTCTATAGAAGTTTTTATGGTGCCTATATAGAAGTCCCATACCCTTCCTACTAAATTGACCTTGGTCTTATTCCTTCCAAACTATAATCCTGACAAAGTGGATGTTTTTCTCCATTGAGCTGTGCCTCACACAGCTCGTGAGAGGGGCCTGATGGTTTCAGCCTGTTTTCCTGCCCTCCTGTCCTCCACAATTCAATTAGCTGACTTTTGTTAAACATTCACTATGTGCCAAACGCAATGCCTGGATATTTTAAGTAAAGCATTGCATTTACCCTTGAGCAACTAACCCACTTAGCGAGTTGGAGGACAGCAGCATGTCACAGTTCTGGGTTTTATAAAAGAAGAAGGGTTACAATGGTGGTTTTAATAAAGAGGTAGTCAGTTATTGAAAAAACACAAGTAGATAGTGAATTTGAGCCTCAGGGCTCCAGTAGAAACTTTCTAGATAGGAAAGGATGTCAGGTAGCATGCTCTAGGTATAGTGCAGACTCAATAAAGATGACTAAATAGATGAAGACACTATGGGACAAATCCTAAGGGATAATCTGCAGACGCTACGACTGTCAATAACCTGCGATTATGGTGGAGCAGCGAGGAAACAGAAGGGAATATACGAGTTAGGCCAGCACCAGGTATGAGTATTTATTAAGTCATAAATATTCTATTTCATTTAGTCCTTACTTTGTTGATAAGATGAGCAGCCACATAGTAACATCTGCTTTTAGAAAATGTGGCTTGTTCACATATGAAGGGATGGAGTAGAGGCAGAGAGCCCGCAGCGGAGAAGGCAATAGAAGAGATTAGGGTCTGTCTGAGGGAGGGGACAGACATTGAGGGTGACTGGTAGGGAGTTGAGAAACAAGCTGCACATGGAGGCATTGCTCATACTGCTCGCCTCTTAACAGTGGGCCTTGCCCAAACTTCATGCTACCTCAAGCCTCCTCTGTAAAATACAGATAATGGAATTACTTGCCTAAAAATTTTTGTGAGACACAAATGGTATAATTTATTTATCACAGTGGTTGGTTCACAGTAATTGGTCAATAAAATTATCGTTGCTATCAATATTAAATCTTTAAGGTATTTGTACTGACACTGAGAAATAAGGATGAATCACTGGATAGTCTTTAAGATACAGAGGAGATGAGAGAGGGAGGAAGGAAGGAGAGAGAGAGCGAGAGCGCGAGAGAAAGAGAGAGAACAGAAGAATTAGTGAAGTGCAATCTACAAGGGGATCTAACGTGGAAATTTTACACTACCAGGTTTCATTGGCAATGTTACAATAGCTACAGTGATGTTAATATCAACGGCTATGATTTATTGACAACCACAGATCTAACCACCTTATATATAAAAGCCAAATGAACCTTCACAAAAATCCGAGTCGTCAGAGGAAACTGAGTCTTGGAAAGAAGGAGTAATTTGCCAATTATAGCAAAAGGTGTATTGTTTGACACAAACCCAGAAAATGTGATTGTGGAATCCCTGCCCTTGAATCTGAGAGCTTGCTCTAGATGTTTGAAGGGAATCATCAGTTACAAATGGTGACTGCTCGTGTGTAACCAGTTAAAGCTTACTGGTAGAAAAATATTGCAGATGCCTCTTGGTATCTGCAGAAGTTTGTTTCTGGACTACACCTTCTCCCAGGATACCAGAATCCAAGGATGTTTAAGTCTCTTATAGAAATGGTGTAGTAAGTACATATAACCTGTGCATATTCTCTATTTTCTTTTATTTTAAATCATATCTAGATTATTTATAACACCTAACACGGTGTAAATACTATGTAAATAGTTTTTCTATTGTATATTTAGGAGATAATGACAAATAAAAATCTGTTCATATTCATGACGAATGTAATGTTTTTGCCCAAATGTGTCTGATCTGCCATTAGGTGAACGCTCAGAAGTGGAAGCCACAGATACTGGCGCCAACTCTCGCTCTTTGTTTGGGGCCGAGGGGAGCTGCTGACTGTTAGCTTTAGAGCATGGTAGCCTAATTCTCTGTGCAGCATAAACTGCATGTCTCACTTTTGTAATTATTGCACATGGGTGAAGAGTGAGAATGAGAAGCAAGGAAGTATCACTCATCTTCAAATGGTCTCTCTCCCCACAGGTTCCAGATGTGATTCTGGATGCCCAGAATAACGTTGCTGTACTCAGATCCGTGTCCCTGGAGTTTATCATGCTTTATTTGCAGAGTAGATGACTCAGTCCTGTTTGTTCACTTGAACAAACAGGAAATGAACAACACTGAGGGGAGAAAATAGGTTCAGTTAATGAAAACAACAAAATTGTATTTTATTATGCACTTTTACTGCACACAGAGCCATTGACCACTTGTTACTCTCTACTTCTTTTCAGATAGCTTTTCCCACAGAGGAATTTTCAGGATTTGGCAATCTATATTTGTCATAATATAGGTAAATTCATTTAATCCTCACTGAAATTTTTTGCAACATGTTTGACCAAGGAAGTGGGGACATTCAGATTACGCGGGAATTGCTTTGTTTGCACAAATACTGTCTTAATAGATTTAATTAATTTATAGTCACTTATGTAGGAAGTACTGCATGAAGACAGCTCAACATTCATGCCAAATTTTGTGTGTAAGTGTGCTGAAGTTCAAATAGATCAAGTGTTTACACTGAAACCACGTTGCTACTCACTGCTATTTCCAGTTAGAATTCTGACGTTTGGAACACAAAACTCTTTCCTGTGTCCAGCCTCTGTCTGCTCAGTACTCATTCTGCAACATTTTTTTTCAAATTGCCTGATGTGTTCCTCCTATATCTATGTTTGTACGTACTGCAGCAAAAACCAGCAGTAACTTTAGCTGCTACCTAAAAATCAACTTTCTCTTCTCCTCTTCTCCATCTTGAACTTGTTTTCACATTAGCTTGGAGGGTTCTGTACTCTTGTTTAGATTTATTACAAAATAAGGCACCATCTGTCTTCACATTACTTTGACCAAAGAAAGACGTGTAACCAATGGTTTGCCCCATTGAGAGACTTGGATACAGCCCATCCCCCCATGAGTGTCTTCAGTCTTATCTCTTCGGGAGAGAGATAGCCCAACCCTAAAGACCTTTAACATATTCATATTGTATATCAAACACCCGTGTTTCCCTGTGGCATGGCAATTCCATACATAAGTCATTTTCTTTCTCACTTCCTTGAATTAATCACAATCAGCACTCCTCATTTCCTCAGGACGCTACTCATTTTTAAAACTGTTTTCACATACATTAGTTATTCTAAAAATTACAAGCATCTATGAAATATAAGGCCACCAGAAATTCAGAAAATATAGACAAAAAGCTAATTATACCAGCTACCCTAATGCATCAGCGATGATAATGAAAAGCCCTAAATGTTTTATTCATGTGATTTATTCTATTGATTTGTTTTTATTTAACACTAGGTAATGGAATTCCTTCTTGGCACTATAGAAATGTAATTTTAATTATGATTTCAATTTGAATGAAAGCTATCATCTCCCCACCAACTACATTCATTGCAATTGGTATTTACACACATTATCTATTAATTCTTATTTTTTTAATTAAAAAATACAAAACTATTAAAAAGATAACATATTCATTATTTTGTAAGTCAGGAAACTAGTGCTCAGATTAAATAACTTAGTCTTGGAAACTGGATAATTTTATTTTATAAAAAACTAGTTTTATGGTATTAATTTTCATATGTTCCTAATTTTTTATATCACACTTAACATTTAAAGATTACCTTCATAATGTTTACTTCTTTTGAATTCCTTCATGAAAATTAATAATATTAGATCTCTATCTAGTTATTAAGTTTTTGCATGTATGCTGAAAAATAAAGTACTCCAAATAAACTGGACATAATTTGTATAATACTAGCTAAGCTACGTATTTCATGGAAAGGTTGCTAGAATATGTTGAAACATGGTCTCTCATTATTGTTCTAATTTTCATTTATTTGAACACATTTTTTCCATATGAAACAGATTTTTATCTTCTCTTCCCGCATTTATCTTTTATTATTTGCCTCATGGAGTATTAAGGGTCTTCTTATGCGTATGTGGAGAAGGTGGAATTATATAGTTTGTGTGTGTGCATTCAGCCATGTACGTGCACACGTGAGAGAAAGGTTGAGGATTTCTGTGGAGGGTGCCCTTGCCAGCTCAGCATCCATCCCTTCCTCTTTTGGTAATAGTAGCTGGTTTTCTTTTAGGAGGTGGTATCCCTCTATGCTAAGTCCGAATGACTTAGGAGATTGTAGGTGCTGCCAACATTCCACACTGCATCCTCCTGACCATAGTGATAGGTTAATCTCTGAGAACCAAGTTCAAGATGAGGAAAAAAGAAGGCATGCCCAGAGTTTGCTGGAGCACTTAAGAATGTAGTTCTGCACTGTCCTTATTCTGGAAGCCCCAAGCACGTAACAGTCTTGGGACTCATGGTGGTTGGTTCTGCCCTAGGATGTTTCTTAGGAATAAAGGCAGAACCAAGGCTGGCAAAATCAAAACACAAAAAGAGACATCATTTGAATTCCTTGATTCTGCCAAGACCAAAATCAGCCCTAAGTGTGATCTTTCAGTTGTTAGGGACCATACTTTAAATCAGCTAAACTGAATTCCATCACTTGCTATCAAACGCTACCTGGTACACATGACTCTTCCTTCCGGTTTCCTAGTTACAGATGACCAGTGCCCCTGCTCATTCTTTGCATTTCTTATTGAATAATCCCTTCCCTAGCACACCATCTTTAATTTAGTAACAGTAATCAGGACCAGTATTAGTTTTAGTCTCCAGGAATGAAGGTGATCACAAAAGGTCTGTCAACTGAATGATTGCGTAGATACATTTTATCTATATTCAACCATCTCCCCAAAATGACTTGACTCATTCATACAATCTCACACGAAGAGTACCAGGTATCCCTGGTCCCAAACATTTGTGTAAATTTTATTATTCACTACCTATATTCATGGCTGACATAGCTAAAACTCTTACTGAAATTTAAACTTCTAATAAACAAAAATTCAAATTATAAAGTCACATGCAACTGTTGACCATTAGAAAATGCGAGACACATAAATGTTTCTATGCTACTACAATCTTGTGCATTTGCAAAGAGAACAAAAAGGAATCTGAAGAAAATATACCCTCCCTTGGTATCATCATTTGATCTAAACAGATCCTGGGGTAGAAATGCTTTTCTGAACAAATCCTACTGGGAGCCGAGCAGGGCCTAGAATTAACCTAATTTTGTCTCAGTCTTGATCACATTATCTTCTCTTGATGTCCTTGTCTGGCTTTTTAAGTGAAGCTTAGCCGTACTCAGACACATGTAATTCTTGCTTAAGCCTTTTTGTCTGCAGACT
Organism: Hystrix cristata; assembly: GCA_004026905.1. NCBI lineage: Eukaryota > Metazoa > Chordata > Mammalia > Rodentia > Hystricidae > Hystrix > Hystrix cristata. Next base: position 9,377 of record PVJO010015932.1, on the reverse strand, counting down.
TTCTCATGTCAGATTTTGTTAATTGGCATTAGGATGGCTCTTTTATAAACTGAGTGAAATGTTTTGGTTTTTTTTTTTTTCTCCCTGTACTTTGTTTATTATTAAAGCATTTCTGGTAAGCCCCTTAAAGAGAATTCCGTTTCCAATTCTCCCTTCATACTTGGCCTCCAACATAGAGAGTTAGCTTCTTGGTTACTTGGGTCATATTTTCTAATTCATTTCTTTTGGCTTAGTTTTATTAATATTTTAGAATGATGGTTCTGCAAAAAATACATGATTTTATTTGGAAAATTCTGAGTTCAAATGAAAACTCAACCATTTGATGATTTTAGTTTAATTTACTTAGTAATCTCCAAAAACACATTTTCATCTGGAAAGAGAATTTTAAGATAATATCGAGATTATGCAATGATATCATTTCTGTTTTGTAAATGCTGTATGAATGTGTAAAGCCAAAAAAAAAAAAAAACTTCTTTGAAGATCTAATGCTTACAACGCACATGCCATATCGTGACAAGTATCATATAATTAACTACTATTGCCATTTTGCCATTATATACTTAACACACTGCATATTATATGAATACAAAGAAATTCAATGAATAAGTTCTTTGTAATTTAACCTAACCTTTAATGGCTCTGGAAATAATTTGCACATGAAATCTATATAATCCCTTTCTTTATGTATTAAAAAGGTTGCATTATTTAAGAATAGTTAAATTTAATCATACATATACTTGTACATGCATATACCCTGCCTGTAAGCATATGATAATTACAGATTGCGGAATAATTAGAGTGTTATTTACACCTGAAAATTACATACAAATTATATGTGAAGTTATTAAGGGAAATCTGGCAAAGGCAGTGTAAGCAATTGCTATAAAATTATAAGTGTGTGCTATTTGATTTTATGGTTATTTGTACCCCGTGAAATAGCAAGTTGCCAAAAATCAAACCAAAAGGGTGCTGTGAGTCTGTTATCCATGTCCTTTTAATAGTGTTTCGTCTTAACAATGCCAAACAAATTGCTTGCATTTGTTTCACTGATACAGGATTTAGGGATAGAGCTAAATCTAGAATTTATGCTCAAAAATAAAAGATATATAAACTATGGTGAGATAAATTATAAGATTCTAGTTTGAAATTTGGGGATAAATGGTGAACATGAAGCTAAGGGGTCATTATGATTTACTCAGTAACATTTTTAATTTTCTAATTGTAGTAAAAATAAATTTATAATAAATATATAAATGGTGAAGGACCGATAACAAATAGAGTGGCAGCAACAATAGTAGGAGTTTGCAGTGTTCCAAGCCCCATCCTATGTCCACATCAGCTCCCAGGTACAGCACAATTTTTCCATTTTTGAGAGGAGGAAACAGCAGACAAAGAGACAAAGTGTCAAATGCTAGTCTTTTTAACAGAGAGCCAAAGAAGGGATCCTTATTTGAGAAACCTGAATCCAGGGCTTATGCTTAGAACTATCTAATCATTTTCAGAGAGAAGGGATGCCGATAGCTCATCCTTCCTCCCTTTCTCCCTTTGGTTTTAAATGCATTCACAACAATCCACATCCTTAATTCTTTTCCTCAAGCATCCATATGAAGAATCACTTCACCTCTTTAAATTCTGAACATTTCCTTTTCAGGTCCTTTTGTCCTTATTCCCTTCCCATATCCAGTAGCTGCCATTTTTCTAGTCACATTCTTTTATCTTGCAAACATAAGATTGTAGCCATATTGGAAAATTCTTTCTTACTGGTTCTCCATAAGTCTACAACTTTATCATACTCATTTTCATCAGCGGCTTCATGAGAGAATGGCCTGTGCTCATCTCTCCAGTTCAGCTGCTAATTACATAACAGTTTGTAGTGCCATAGAAACCCCCTTCCTTTAACATCTCAAATGTCTAATCCATCGTCCTTTCTCACTGTGTTTCTTTGCAACAGCTTTCTTGAGGTATAATTGATATACAAAAACTGCATACTTAGTGTATAAAAGTTGACGAGTTTAGACAAAGTATACGGACATAAATCTATTAGCATGATCAAGATAATAGGCATATCCTTCACCTCTAGAAATTTTTTGAGCCACTTTAATTTTGTTGTTGCTATTACAAAACACAATGTGAGAAGAACTATTAACTACAGGGTTCTATGTGTCACAGCAGCGTTCTAGAAATTATTCATCTTTAAAAAGTGTGTATTTAAAAAAAAAGAAATAAAAAGTGTGAATTTATATCCATGGAATAACTCCCCATTGTAATTTCCTCCAGCCTCTGGAAACTATCACTTTATTTTCTGCTTCTATGAATTTGATTCTTTTTTTTAATTTGATTCTTTTAGAAGATTTATATAAGTTCAATCACACAGATAACATGATCTTATGGGTAAAAATCCTACTGTCACATGCAAAACCCTGTTAGAACTAATAAATCTATTCAATAAAGTTGCACTATACACAATCAACATGAAAATAATTGTTTCTATATAATAACAACAAACTGTCTGGAAAGGAAATTAAGAAAACCACCACATTTTTTTTTTGGGGGGTGCCGGGGATCGAGCTCAGGGCCTTGTGCTTGCAAATCACCACATTTTCAATGGCATAAAAATATAGTTTCTTTTGCCAATATGTTAATTAACTAAGAATTAATTAATTAGCAGAAAATGGAATACAGTTAAGGCTATGAAAGTTATACACAGAAAACTGCAAAACATTCATGAAAAAAGCTGAAGAAGATTCAAGTAAATGAAAAGATGTTTTATGCTCATAGACTGAATAAACTTAATATTGTTAAAATGACCATGTATTCCAAAGTATGACCTTGAACTATGCCCCTGGACCCCAAAATTTTTTCCTGAAAATAGAGCAAGACATCTAAAATTCACATGGAGTCGCAAAAGGTACATAACCAAAGTATTCTTGCAAATTAAGAACAAAGCTGGAGACTTTATACGGTAATATCATACCTCAATTCATGACCACTTCTGTTTGCAAACAATTTGATTCACAAACAAAAGCATTTGGCAAAAGTTTGCTTCTTTTTACAAACTACACATTGGGTGACAAAAACTACCACGACCATCTTCCCCACACAAACACCAATGCAGCCATCTTCTTCAAAATCATAAAACAAACTAATTTTGTAAGCCAAAGTCCACTGTGCATCTGTATTTCAAAATATATTTCAAAACTTCAGTAATTAAAACAACATGATCTTGGCATTAATACAGACTTTTAGACAGATGCAACAGAATGCAGTGCCCAAAACCCCGTGCACATCCTACGGTCAACCAATTCGAAAAGGGGGTAAGGCATAGATATTGGAAAAAGATGAAAAATGGTGTTGGAGAACCTGAAGAATCATATTTCAAAGACTGAATTGGATCCTCATCTTACACCCTAAACAAAAATCCCTCACCATGTTTTAATGCAGTCCTCTACAATATGTACATCAGTATTCTTCAAAAGATCTTCCCGTCATATGCGGAAACTACCTGTCTTCTAACCCTCTCCCCCATTTCCTGGAACATTGTGATTTTTCCCTGCTTGAATTTCTGTTTTTTACCCATTTTATCCCCACCTTATGATCCACTTTCTGGAAGATCATAAGTGTTGAATATTAGTTGAATAAATGAATAATGGATTTAAAAATACAATCCAGAGGTGATTATTTACTTTCATTTTCATTATTCATGCTTTGAAACGCTATTTACCTTGTTGATGATTTTTGTCTTTTCTATCTCCTGCTACTAAAATGCATGCTCCATAAAAACAGAAACTTTATTGACTTGTTCATATTTTCAGCCTTGATATCCTACATAATGCTAGCAGATAGTGGGTACTTAATAGATATAAATTCTGCAAATACATATATGAACATATATACCCTGCAGAATATCAAAAGAACAATGTGTACAAAATGAGGCCACTATTGTGGATGAGAGTCAAACTGATAGAAGGAAGACGGATGGTACCTTCTGCAAAGGAGCTACACATGTTTGACTTACAGACACAGGCATGACTGTGTGGTTGTAGGGTGATACCTCAGTTCACGAACTTAATTCTTTCCGCGATTCTGGTTGCAAACAGAAGTGCACGAGAACTGAATCAAATTCAATGATTAAGCTCAGTGTTGACCTTATGGGGAAATTTGGTTTGATTCTCGTCCACTTGGGTTTGCAACCAGAATCATGGAAAGAATTAAGTTCGTGAATCCAGGTACCACTGGATAATCTTTGGTTATTCAAAGTGTGTATTTGCATAAGGAAATTATTTTTTAGGCTGTGTGTATAAAATAATTATCACATATGAATCCGTGTGTGTGTGTGAATGTGTGTGTGTGTGTGTGTGTGTGTGTGACTATGTGTATATGAAGTGCTCTAATGGCACATCTACAGAGTTTTTGACACTAACAGCTCAAAGGGCTTAAAAATGAATGCAAGTCATTATCACAATAGCTATTTCTGTCTTCTCAGTATGTATTACTTGAAAATGGTGTAAGAGAGAGAAAAACAAACTTCCAGTGTTGCATTTGATATAATGAATAGTAATAAGTACTGTTATAATATCCAAGTTTTTGCTATGATAATAAATGTTAGCGGTGGTGTCTTAGACTCTATGGAAGACAGTAAAATGGAAAGAGATAGGTCAATCAGAAAAGACAGGTTTGTTCATATGTTTTATTAACTCTGTTCACCTCAGGTCTTTAAATGCTAATAGCTTTTCACCCAGACCACCCTACTTACTGCACAGATCTTCCAGTCAGGACTGCCTCAGATGTAGAATGTGAGTGGCCACACAGTGTAGTACTCATGACCTTGAATTTTGGCATAAGGAACTACTGGATGCAAATATTATCTCTGCTATTTATTAACTGTCTTACTGTGACAGGTTACCAGCATCTCTCTGAGCCTTCCTTCCTGGAGGTAAACAATTTCTTCCACACGAGCTTGTGGCAAGGATAAGCTAACACTGTGTTTTGGTGAAATGAATGGAATAAATGTGTGACATATACTGCTTAGCCCATGATAAAATACTTCATATCAACTATTGAAAATTATGAACGTGATTGTTTACCTCCATTAATTTGTTTGATTCTTATGATTTAGGAAAGTATCTTTTCTTTCATTTCATAGATGAGAAAATTTTAGTTAAGGAGATTAAATTCTGAGTACTTGTATAAGGGTTGTCTTGCCTCTGCTTTTAAATAGTTGCATTAAACTTGAACAGTGGTCTAGCATCCATGATCCATGAAAGCCTAATGTTGTTAATACTTCCTTCTCACATAAGCATCCTGTGAATCGTTGCCCGTTTATTTGATATATACCCCCCTGAAACACCATGTGCTTTATTTTTTTTTTTTTTTTTCACCATGTGCTTTAGAGTCTGCTGACTTCTGGTGTAGGTTCATTGCTTCAAATCTGTTTATGCTTCCTTAAACTGGGTCTTTGGGTTCAACATCTCTGTAATCTCATGGCCAGCTTCATCAGGAAAGGACATCCTATTACCATCTAGTCCATGCTCTTCAATTTCTTTCCAGCTTCCTCACTATTTGGGTGAAGCAACAGCTCACTGTACAATTCATGTCCTATTGGGGGAGAAAATGCAAGATCTAAATTGTACCACATTCCTTACAATTTACTTCAATAGGTCATGAACTGTATTTTAAGCTGTTTAGATTTGTCCTCTGTTACCACGAACCTATTTTCAGCCACTCTTTCTTAATGGACCCATTTATAGTCTTCTACATAAGAGGTATATCTCAGACATAGTGGTTTATGTTCTCTCTTCCTCCTTATATATGAATCCATCGAATGCGATGTTTGCTCCAGGATACTGTGCGTCTTCTCCACTCACAAAGAAAATATCAGGCCGCATCCGCTGCATACTCCAATTACTCACAATTATAAATGTTTTTCTAAGCCTTGAGTCATTTTACTACTCTGTTCCATCATTTTATCATTTATTATTGACAATCCCTGTGCATATTTTGAAATATATGGACCCACAAGACATGTTGGAGCAGTTCAGACAGCGCAGATTCCAAACACAAGTATAATGCTAACATATGAACAGATGTGACATCATACGATGTCAAGATGTGTAAAGAGACACAAAATGGAAAACTATTCTGTCCCTATAGCTCTTATATCGAAGCAAAGATTTTGGCTTTCCTTTTGGGTATATGTGTGTATTTGACCTTCTCACTTTGGAGGAGGGTAGCCAGATGTACCAGATGGTACTGCAACAATGTTACACAAAACGAAGCCCCTAGGGACATCTGCACAAATTCCATGTATCGCGAGTGTCCCGTTGCACTTCTTCCAAAGGATGCATCCCATTCACCATGCTGGTGCAGCAGCTGAAAAGATCAGTAACAGACCAGAGGGATTTGGTTTGTGAAGGATGTTTACTTGCTCTATATTTTTCTTTGCTCCTACACTAGTTAAATCTGAGGGACACTTTTATTCAGAGATTGCTATTATTTTGCCTTGACCATGGTGTAACCTTCATTTCTAACAGTCAACTCAGATGGAAGATCCTAGAATGGCTTTAGAAATTGTTGGTCCTTCATCCTCTCTGGCCTCATTACTGATGCTGTGGAATTTATCTTTGGTTATCTTTTTCCAACTCATAAAGCCTTCTGTATCAATCAGACCAGACAATTCAGGGGTGACGGAGAATGCTGGCATGAATCACTAGGAAGAATACCCGGATAAGCTCCCTCCATTCACTACTCCCACAGCAACCATGACCCTTCAGCCCATCTCACTCACAATGGAGAGGAAGCAATCAGGCATTCCCTGAATACATTTAGACCTTGTCTAATCTTGGTGATGAGGGTGACAGAAGGATAGGTTTGAAATTACCGCTGCTCCCAATATAGATCAAGGTCAAAAGTAAGTTCCATTTAATACAAAGGGCAATGTCAAAGCAGGACTACTCTTGCTTTAATAGCCCTGCAATACTCCCTCATCCTCCCTCAATCTCCAAGAAAGGCACACACAGCAAAGCAGTTTTAACAGTTTTGATATACTTACTGAGTTGTGTTAGTCTGTGTTTGCTTGCGTTGTTCAAGGGGAGAAATTTTTGTACAAGAGGCCTGTTCCTCCTGAGATCCACAATGAAATGCAAGCCAGCAAAGATCTCTCATGAGTCATTGTGTCCCAAACTCCATGAGATGTGTTTTGAGGTCCAAAATGGTTAAATGATTTGACTAAAGTCACACAGAGAATTAACACAATAAAACAGTTCCACATCACAAAAGAGAAGTAAGGCTTGATGTTCAAGCAAACAAAGTGCCTGATCCTGGCTCTGTGCCTTTCAATACAAGTGATTATAAGCATGATTTGTAACATCTCTGATGTTCAACTCATCCCTTTCGTAAATTAGAAATGAAAATATTTAATTCGCTCTATAGGTACAAGAATTAAACAGTATGAATTAAAAATGTGAGAAAATACAGTCATTATAGCAATTCATGAAAAATAATAGTTGTGTGATAATTGCTAATTGTTCACATTCTATCCTTGCTAAACCCAAGCAGTGGTGACTTATGGGATATGCACAATGTTCTCTGAAATAGTGTTGCTCTGGTTGCACCTGTCCCATCTCTGGGTGGTCCGGTCTGCCCAGGCTTGTGCTGGGACACCAAAACTATTTAACATGCTCTGCTGCGTGAGGTTTTCTTGGGGACTGGAAGAGGAAGTAGAAAAATAGCAGGACTATTAAAGCAAGAGCAGAACTCTGCCTTCTCTGACAGGGAGCAGGGGTTCTCATTCAATCTTTCAGATGCTGACAGCATCCAGGAGGGCAAGCCATACAGAAGCATTCTCAGACCACCCCCAGAAAGAACTGAGAAAGTGTGTGGTGATATTCAAGCATCACTAGCGTTCCTGCTCGGACTAGGTGTGATGGGTGAGGGATCTTATATTAGCAGCAGCATTATTCCTTTATCTTCTACAAAGTCAAAAGTTAGCTATCACATGAAGCCCCCATTCCTCTAAACATGGGATGCCAATCCATCACTGGCTTCAGTACTCAAGTGATGCTCTACACCTGCCCGCTTGTAGCCCGCCACAGAACACCTGCCAGTAGATCCCCGTCCTTCAAGCACTCATCCAGTTCAGACTTCTGGCATCCATCTAACCTACTGTTTCCTTGTCTCCACTCCCTCACAGTTTAGAACCAAATACCGTTAATGTTCCTTTGAAACCACTATTTCTTCTTTTTCTTCTTCTTCTTCTTCTTCTTCTTTTTTTTTTTTTTCCATCTCCTAACCCTGATGTCTGCTCAGGAAGAAACTTGTTTATGTATGAAAGCTGGAGCCCACATTATTTCAAACACGAAAATGTATTTCTTTCTTTTATTTTTCAAGGTCTAAGAGGATTATTATTTGGAAATACAATTTCCAGGTATCCAATACCAGAAAGGCAAGAGTTTCTTCTAGTGTAGAAAAGATTCAAATATCCCTCATGAAAGAAGAAAAGAAAAGTAGACTTTTTACTGTAAAAGAAGTTCGAAAATCTGTTTCTCATTGAAAATCCAAATTGAGTTTCAAAATCCACGGAAATTAATAATAACCTGTAGAATTAAAATGACTTGAATCGAAAGGTATAGCTAGATTAGAGGAACATAATCGATTCTCTGCAATTTGTAGCATTTTGACATCCCAACACTGATTTCTGCATTAAAGTCCTGTGTTTGCTGGCCAGGTCATTAGTTTGAAACCAATGAGAGAGCTTTACATTCAGCACTTTCTTCTTTGCCAATGTTAGCCTGTCAAAGACTACTTCCTGCCAAGCCTCCCTTCTAAGTTCTATCAATGCAGAGAAAATCCAAAAGTCTCAAAAATAGTTAGCAAGCATTGCCACACCTTGGCAAGGGGATAGCAAAATAAGTGGGAAAAAAATCACTGAATTTAACACCATTTGGGTCTGGTTTTAAATTTTGGCTTGATTACATATTGATTTTGTACCTTGAGATATTTAATTTAGATTCTTTCTGCCTTGGGTTACATACACATAAATGAAATATAATTACCACCTCATTACTTGTGTATGTATATGTCTGATGTATAAAATATGGAATACTTAGAGCCTAAAACATCCTAATGCACAAAGCTACATAAAATGTAGCAAGTACTCCAAATCACTACAACTACTGTGAAATTAGCACTGGAGAAGTAGGATCATTATGTGACTGTGTTGTCGGATGGGAAGGGGGATTTAGAAAATATATCTCCAGGTTCTTTATTCGCGCAGGCAATGAATTGCAGGAGCGAATTTTAGGGCATTGGGAAAGTTTATTTAAGTAACAAAAGGGAGACCGGTTTGGCCAGGTGGGTAAAATAACTGGCTGATGCTGCAA
>PVJO010015931.1:0-43563 GCA_004026905.1 Hystrix cristata | reverse complement strand
CACACACTCTAGATCCAGCTATCTCTTACCACATGAGGCTTTGGGGGGACATCTAGACACAAACCATAACATTGGCTCACATAATTATGGAGTCTGCACGGCCTCATAACAGGCTGTCTACAAGCTGAGAACCAGAGAAAGTGGAAGTGTGGCTCAGTCCAAGCTGGAAGACCCCAGAACCCCAGAAGCTGACTTTTCTTTCTCCTCCTTTTCTTCCTCATCCTCCTCTTCTTCCTTTCCATCTTCCTAGTCTTTTAAAACAATTTTTTCTCTTCTTTTTCTTTTTTCATTGGTACACATTAGTGATACCGAATAACAAGATTCATTTTGGTGTATTGGCACATGCACACAACTGATTTGATTAAGTTCATCCCCTTTACCTTCTTCCTTTGCTCTCCCTCCTCCATCCTTTTCCCCCTCTCCAAAAGTCTACCTTCTAGTTTCATGTCATCTCTCATTTATTTCTTTGAAAATTTATTTTTAGATTGGTTATATAAGAAAAAACATGCAATATTTAAGTTTCTGTCTTATTTCACTTAATGCAATGATTTCCAGTTCCACCTATTTTCCTGCAAATGACATGATTTCATTCTTTAGGGCTAAAATATATATATATATATATATATTTTAATCCACTCATCTGTTGATGGGTATCTAGGCGTTTCCATGGCTTAGTCATTGTGAATCATGCCTCTACAAACATGGTATGCATGTATGGTATGCATGTATCACTATATTTGCGGTTTTTCTCTTGGGAGTATACCCAGGAGTGGCACAGCTGAATCAACTGGTGTATCTATTTTCAGTTTTTTGAGGAACTTCCATATTGATTTCCATAGTGGTTGCACTAGTTTCAGTCCCATCAGCAATGTGAAAGGGTTTCTCTTTCTCCACATCCTGGCCAGCACTAACTGCTTTTTGTATTCTTGAAGATAGCTACTTTGCCCGGGGTAAGATGGAATCTCAGTGTGATTTTGATTTACATTTCCCCAATGGCTAAATATATTGAGAATTTTTTCATACTCTTTTTGTCCATTTGTAGTTCTTTTTTTCTGAGAATTCTCTGTTAAATTCATTTGCTTTTTTATTGATTAGGCTTTTTTTAAGTGTTAATTTTTTTTTAATTCTTTAAACATCTAGATATTAATCCTCTATTAGAAGAGTAGCTAGCAAAGACTTTCTCCCCTTCTGTAAATTGTCTCTTTCCTTTGTTGATTATTTCCTTTACTGGGTAGAAGTGTTTTAATTTGAGGTAGTGCCCTTTATTGATTCTTGATATTCTTTCTTGTCCTAGCATTAGGGACCTATTCAGAGAAGTCTGCTGCTCCTTATGCCTTCAAGTACTTCCCTTTTATTTTCCTCCAGAAGTTTCAAGTTTCCAGCCTTATATCTAAGTCTTGCGATTCAGATTTTATTTTAGTGCAGAGAAAGAGGTAAGGATCTAGTTTTAATTTTCTACATGTGAATATCCATTTAAAATCCAGCACCATTTGTTGAAGAGGCTGTCTTTTTTCCAGAGTATGCTGCTAGCACCTGTGTCGAAAATGAGATAGCTAAAGGTTCTGGGTTTGTTTCTATGTCTTTTATTCTGTTCCATTAGTCTACATGTCTGTTTTTGTGCCAGTTCCATATTGTTTTGTTTCTATGGCTTTGTGGTATAATTTGAAATTGGGTATTGTGATGCCTACAATGTTATTCTTTTTTGTTCAAGATTGGTTTGGCTACTTCGGGTCTCTTCTGCTTCCACAAGAATTTTAGATTTTTTTCTAGTACTGTGATGAATATTGTTGATAATTTAATAGGCATCACATAGAATCTGTAGATCACTTTTGGTAATACAGACATTTTAACAATATTAGTTCTACTAATCTATGAACAAGAGAGACCGTCCCATGTTCTAATATCTTCTTCAATTTCTTTCTTCAGTGTTCTGTAGTTTTTATTGCAGACGTCATTTCACATTGTGTAACTCTCAATCTAAGGCTGAAGGCAGGAGAGTGCCGAGAGGCCACTCAGGTGCAAGTCCCAGAGTCCAAAGGCTGAAGACCCTGAGATCGCCAGGTCCAATGGCAAGAGAAGGGTGTTCTGCTCCAGAAGAAAGAGAATTCTCCTTTCTTCTGCCTTTTTGTTCATCCAGAGTCCCACATGATTAGATAATGCCAGTTCACAATGAGGGCAGATCTTTCCCACTCAACCCACTACTAGTATGCCAGTCTCCCCTGAAAACAGCCTCACAGACACACATAGGAACGATCTTCTGCCAGTCATCTAGGAATCCCTCAATCAAAAGAGTTGGCACTAAAATTAATCATCACAAATTACATGTTTAAAATCAAACATTTAGGACACAGGCCTTTGGTAGGATTTGAACTGTGGTTTTTAAAGCCTGGTCTCAGAAATGTAAATTCCCAGATCAAATTCCCCAATCCCCATAATTCAGAAACTCTGATGAGTCCTCCCTCATCCATCTGTTTCTACGAGTCCTTAGGTGGTTCTAATACCTGATAAAGTTTGAGAGCCAGCATAAAAGAATAAAGGATTAACAGTGATTAACATTTTAAAACAAGTAAATTGAGGATCTATGTTCTCTTTAATATCCTTCAGGAAGGTAAATGGATAGACATTAAACAGTAGGATTCTTTCTACATTGCATTTCTACATTACAAAGTATCTAAAAATTGTACAAACTACTAAATCTAAAAAAAATGTGACAGGTACTAATTATTGATATATTTGAATATAATTCTGATTGATGTGATAACTGGGTATATTGCTATTGATTTATAAGAAGATTCTACTTTGCTTTGTGTTTTTGTTTTATTACTACTGACCTTTGAGTGATCCTATTTTGTGAGGAAGTTCTTTGGATCACAGTATTACAATATTGGTCTCTAAATGAACACTTCTACTAGAGTTCATTTTCTGGCTAATTTGCATCCAAATGACTCTATCAGAAACACTGATAACAGGGCTAAAGATCGTTTAAAGACCCACATCTATGGAAGAAAGCTTATTGGAGTTCAGCTTGAAGAGTTGTATTATGCTAGAGAATCAAATTTCCTATATAACAATTTTCTAACCTATGCATTTTAAAGACATAAAACACACTTTCAGGTTATCGTTCAAATAAATAGAATTTGAACACATTTTGCAATAGTTAATAGATGACAAATATATAAAGAATAGAGAAAGTTGAATAAATTGATATTTCAGAATTTTCTAGGTGTTTACATGTTATTTTAATAATCTATTAGGTAAATACAGTAAGTCCATGACTTACAAACAAGTTCTGTTCAGGGAGAACGTTCATAAATTGGATTCATTCATAGGCCGACGAAGTGAGGCTGACACAAGTGACCCTGATACAGTGCACCTGTGAAAGTTCACAACTCAAATGTTCATAAGTCAGGGACTTCCTGTTCTATTTTCTACATTCTTAGATAAGAAAACTAATGTTCAGAACTGTAAGTAACTCATCCTAAGTCACAAGTATCAGCCTAACCTGGGTCTGTCTGAGCGCAAGTTCTTGCCACTATCATTTGTATACTGTACTTCAGAAAGAGCCTTTCGATAAAGAAAATCTTTCCATATATTAAAAGTACAATATGAACTTAGCCAAGCAAGGATCAGCTCTGGACCTAAAATAGAGTAAATTGGAAGGCAATTTCATGAAATGCATAAAACATTCACTATAAATTATTCGGGTTTTTAAAAGTAGGCATTTCAGATTAGCTCTCTACATTTGGCTGCATAATCTTGTCCAAAAATGAATTAGTGCAGCTTGCCAGATAATGATCACAGTGGCGCAATTAGTTAAGAGAATACTGCTTAATGAACGTAGCAAGTATTCGTAGCCAGTCTCCTGGACTCCAGGCCTGCCTTGTTCCTTCTCAAGAAGCGCCAGGGTCAGAGTCACCGTGTTCTCTGTGCACAGTCTGTGAGGACAGCACATACGAAGGAGATACTCACCGGCCTACATGCTAGGACTACGCTGGAACTTTTGCTTCTCTTGAAATGTTTCTACGGCCACTTGTGATACATTCCTAGAATAAAGTTTTACAATAAAATGCAGTACCATCTAGAGGTTGCCCCTACAGTGCAACTCAAAAACTAACTTTTTATCCATTTCAGAAGAACATTAAACTTGACAGAGTCCAGACATCCTGAAGATGTTCAGAAAGCACTTTACTTGAATTGGCAGGCTAAAAATTCTTAATTTTAGCCTCCGTAACAGAATCACTTGCTCTATTTAAAACACACATTAGCAGAAAACCACTATTTGAAAATAACTATTAGACAGGAAATATCTGGAACTAAAGGGAATCTGGAATGTTCCAACAGCTACACCTGTTCAAAATACATATGTGCAGCCTAAAGGCATATTATGCAAATTTTTACTTAAAGAGGATATCTCAGAGCTAGAACATTTCTGAGAAAATGGATATCTTTTGTGTGTGTGTGTGTGTGTGTGTGTATTTCAGTATCTACAATGTAGAGCATGATCTCATTGTTGTCTCTCCACAATGAGAACAAATAGACCAGAGATAGCAAACAAGTTCAGAACAGAAAAACTAAAACAAACAAACAAAAACAGAGGTACACTGGTGATTGAAGGCGTCTGTAGCCAGAGTATTCAACTCATCTTCAGAACTTTCATTTCACATCTAAGCAATATGATATCAGGGAGTCGGTGCCAAATGAAGTACATGTAAACGCATTTTATGGCTGACTATTTAATCAAAATGTGCTTTACCTCAGAGAGTCTTTAAGAGACATGATTAAAGAGGCTTTCTAAAGAGAAAAAAAAGTCCAGTCATTTTAAAAGTGAAGAAATAGTAACTTTTATTAAACTAAAGATCGAGCAAGGAGGTGGTAATAGGTCCTGTGCACCTACACAGGCTTTATGCCAATGCAGTAGACAGTACAAATCAAACCCCAAGAAGGCCTTTATTCCCAGGAGCTGCCCAGGAGTGGTGCCAGCAATTCTGGAATATTATGCTCTAAATAATTAAAGGGATTCTGACAAAACTGTATTTTTTCATAGGATCATTTTCAGCTATTTCCTGAGATGTATAGAACTTTGAGGTCCTGTGCAAGAGCTCTTGTGACCTTTCCCAAATTCAGTGATATCACCCATTGACGCTTTTGGCTTATCACTTCTCTACAAAGCACTGCGAGTGCTGAGTGGGGTGGCACATCTTGTAATCCCAGCACTTGAGAGGGTGAGGCAAGTGGATCACAACTTTGAGGCCAGCCCACATAGTGAGACTGTGTTGCAAAAATATAAATGAATGAATGAATGAATGAATGATTGAATAGCTGAGATTCCCCTGAAGCATCCCCTGAAATGGTAAATCCTAGCTGGACATGGTGGTGCATGCCTGTAATACCAGCACGCGAGAGACTGAGGCACAAGGATCGCCATGGATCCAAGGCCAGCCTGAACTACACAGGGAGATCCTGTCTCAAAAAACACAGCAAAACAAAACCAAAAAAGTTAATTCTACAGGAGGAAAAAAGCATTCTCTTACTTACTGTCACAGTTTTAAGTGTTGGGCAATAGGTAATCCACAAAATTAACATCATGAACTCTTCCTCCTTAATGAGAGATCAAGTTATGTCTGAAACTTGAGCCACTAGACCTTGGCCCACTTTTGTTCTGTTATTGCAGCCTGAGTGATTAACACACTCTGAACCCATCTTAGGGTTTTTTTCCCCTCTCCTCACCATTGAATTTTAAGAGGGTATTGGCTACAGAGTCAGATGATGATCCCATTAACACAATTCCCTTCAATAGGATCTCACAGTTCATTAATCTCCAATAAGTAATCTAGTTAGGACATTGTTCAAATAGCCCGAGTCACTTAACATGATGGTATAACCACCCTCTGAGCAGCACCCCACCTTAAATTTATCTAAAGGAAATTATTTTCCCATCTTTAAGCCTCCCTCCTAATTTCTTCCACTTCTACTTTATTGGAACATTCCATAAATCTCAATTATCTAACTCAGATAGTGCTATTTCCTAGCACACTATCAAAACAGGGGATGAGAATTGCTAAATAAAAAACAGAATGGCGGGTATCTAATACTTTTTAAAGTACCCTTCTGGATTCTGTTCAGTTCTCTGGAGATTGACCTGCATGGACTTCCTGGCTCTTCAGCTTAGATGAGGATGTCAAATGAGAGATGGGGAAAGGTTATCTCCGTCCCTGTGAAGTTACCTCAGACTGACTGTGTCCTTCGTGGCATGTCACTGCAGTCACAAGGTGCCTAAATGGACTCTTTTTCTCCCTGGTCTCTAGGACTCTCTCCCTTCCCTCTTCCCTGCAGGCTACGTTCAGTTTTCAGCTGCTACTTGCAATGGGCAGCTGCACTGTCCCCAGAGATCTCCAGCCTATGGTTCTTTTAACACTTATGAGAATCACCTGAAGGGCTTATTAAAGCAGACCGCTGGCCCCACTCCCAAAGTTTGGGTTCCATATGTCGTGGGTGGGACTTGCACATTTGCATGTATAACAGGTTCTCAGGAAATGTCGATGGTGCTGATCTGAGACTGTTTTTGAGAATCCCTGATGTATACAGACATCTTTGCTTACAAGGAATATAGTCAAAGACTAGATGGCGATAGCTGCCAGAAAACCACGCCCACATTTGCCAACAGCTGGTCTGAGTGAGATAATTAATAGGCCTGCTTGTATCAGTTAGGGTCCCAACTGGAAACAGATGGCACACTTCAAATAGGATCAGTCGCTACAGCCAGTCAGTGAACCTCTCTAGGCCCTGAGGTTTTGTACTAAAGACCCAAGTACACTGACAAGAAATCAAATTCTGCTCCTCTCTATGTGCACAAATTTCAAGGTTACATGAGCTAAAATGCCTGAGTACATTCCTGGCTGTACATTCTGCAACTTTTGGGTTTTCTCCCCCAAAACATTAGGGGGCTGTACCAGTCAGTGCATCCTAGAGAAACAGATTTAACATATAAGGTATACAAATATGTAAGAATTTACAAGATTGGCTTACAGTGGCAGTCACCTGCAGAGTCTGATGTGGAAGAGTGCAAAGGTCTGTCTGTGCACAAGGATCTAGTCCAAGCACCAGAGCTCGCTGTAGTGTCCCATACGAGTCCGTACCAGGAGGCCGAAGGGTCTGTGCTGGAAGGCTGAAGAGACTGGGCTGGAAGCCAGGAGACAACGTCTAAGGTGAAAGCAAAGACTGGTGCTCTTCCGAAAAAACAGAAGCAATTCTTCCTTCTTTGTTTCCCTTTTATAGCATTCTGGCAACAATCCTCCCTAGGGCGCGTCTTCCACACCCAGAACTACGCTGAGTCAGCTGAGTCAATTTAGTTGGGTGTTTCTTACTCAAATTGACACAATTGATTAAGTATCACAGTGGCTTTGCCTTCTTTATCACAGAACTCGTCTTTACTCAAAGTGTGACTTTCATGAGAGTAAGTACCTAGGAAAGCTTTTGTGATGCATCAGACTTTTATTTTAGGAGCTTTCTTTCTTTGATGTGATTTGTGGTCCATTTCTATACTATTCTATAATTCTCATTTCAACAGATGTGCAGGGTGTTTTTTCCTTTCCATCTCTATAAGTGGAGTTATATCTACTTCTTCAAATCTTTGTTAAAAGGGTACTAAACTTAGGGGGGAGGGAAGGAAGGTAGAAGGAATTTAAAGGAAAAATAAGAATTGAAGGAAGAAATGGAAATAGAGCTTTTGTAAATAGGGGAAGGAAGAATGGTTAGAGGGAGGGAATGGGGAAGGAGACAGGAAAAAAAAAAGAATTAAGACTTGTTATGTACATGTACAAATCCCCTATGATGAATGTGATCATTATCTACTGCAAATATGTACTAATGGGAAAAAAAAGACAAGAAAAAGGTTATTAAACCAACACACATTTCTAATTGTCAGATTACCAATGATCTCTATGTGGCCTTGTCTAATTTTCCAGCCTCCTCTTTTTTTGTTACTTTTTGTCTTGTTTTGGTATTAGAGGTATTAAAAGAATTTAGACAAAGTATTTTAAATTAGTAATTCAAATGAATACAATTGGCTAGGGAGCCATTTCTCATCTCAGTATTAGAATGAGTTATTCTCATTCCATGTACCATAGTCTTTTCTTAAGCAATCACTATCCTTTGTAAAAGTGAATATCCTGGGCTGGGGATTTAGCTCAGTGGTTAGAGTGTCTGCCTCAAAAACACAAGGCCCTGAGTTTGATGCCTAGCACCAAAAAAAAAAAAAAAAAAAAAAAAAAAAAAAAAAAAAAAAAAAAAAAAAAAACAAAACAAAAGCAAATATTCTATGTCTTATGTATATTTCCCTAAACAATATTGTTTAGTTTTCCAGGTTTTGAACATTTTCTGCAATTTCTATTTCTTACTCCATGTTACATTTTAAAGAATCTTTCATATCGTTACAGGTAACAATAGTACATTTGAAGTGTAAATTTCATAGTGTGAATATGATGTAATTTACATACCCATTCTCCTGTTGTTGGACATTTCTGTGTTTTGCTGTGAGTTTTCTCTTAGAAATTTCCTGGTGTACATGTTGTATAGTTCCTCCTAGGTGTAACAAATCTAGCATTAGATTGGTGGATTATACCTATGAGCAATTCCTCTTTATGACATAATAGCAAATTGTTTTCCAGAGTAGTTGCACCAATTTGCAATTCCACCAGTACTGCAGAAGAGTCCCTGTTGATCCTTCACCTCTGAAGAGAATATAAGAAAAGAATTTATTTGGGACTATGAAAGAATTCACCATGTAAGACATAAATTGTTATAAACATGAAAGAAGAGATTGACAAATTCAGCTACATGAAAATGAATACTTCCTTGTCAAAAGACACCACTAAAATGAAAATATACAGACCGGGAGAATGCTCATTAATTAAATCCAACATCTTCAATTTTGCCAACATTGTTTGACTAAATAATATGAAATCGATTTTTTATCTTTCATTTTCCTACTGACTAATAAAATTATTTGTCTTGCATACTGTACTGGCTTCATAGCATTGCCACACACTATCTCAACCAGGTGCCTCAAAACAATAAAATTTTATATTCTCACAGGTCTAGAGGCAAGATATCCCAAATCAAGGCACTGGCAGGTCGTGCTCCCTCCAAAGACTTTTGTGAAGCCTCCTTCCTTGCATCTTCCAGCTTCTGTGGCCTGCAGCTGCATAACCCAGTCTTGGCAACTGCCTTCAGGGGGTCTTCTCCTCTGAATGTCTCTTATAAGAACACTTGACACTGGATTTAAAATTTACCTCGATAATTCAGAATGGTTCTTAATTTAATTACATCTGCAAAGATCCCTTTTCCAAGCAGTCTCATTGACCATTGATAGGTTCTTAAAATTGGGACAGGGACATATATTTGCGAGACCATCATTCAACCCATTATATGCATAATCACCATTCAAATATTCTCTTTGTGAACTATGGGTTCATAATTTCCCCCCAGTTTTCAACTGAATCTTTGCCTGTTTTCCTAGTCTTTTTCTAATTGAATTATAAGACTTCTTTATAATGAAGATATATTTTTACATTAATGAGTATTCTCCCTGTCTGTGTATTTTCATATTAGTGGTGTCTTTTGATAAGGAAGTGTTCATTTTCTTGTAGATGAATTTGCAATCTCTTCTTTCACATTTATAACAATTTATGTCTTACATGGTGAATTCTTTCATAGTCCCAAATAAATTCTTTTCTTACATTCTCTTCTAAATATTTTAACAATTGCATTTTTATCTTTACCTTTTAATGTACCAAGAGAAAATACTGCATATATTTTGGGGTAAGTGGGCAATTTTCCTTTATCACACAGATAGGGCTAACCTGTTCCTCTTCGTCCTGTCTTGATCAGTGTCTGCAATAATGTGACTGCAAGTTTGAGGATGAAAAATATGATCTAGTATGACAAAAGAATTTAAGGATGCAGTAATAGTTAAGTGACAATTAGATTTATCACAGAGCACAAATCAACATATGTCATTTAAAAATAATAAGAAAATGTGGATTAACCTACTTACTCTACCAACAGCATGAAATACATGATACTATACAATAAAAATAAATAATTTTAAATAATTTTAGTTACTGAAGTCTATCTCTAGGCAGGTTAAACTGTAATCACAAGTAACTTAGTATGTGCAATTCATTTTGCATTTTGAGTTGCATTCTTACCAAATGACATCACTGAATAAGGTGGTACCAAGAAACACTCAGGTTTTAACTCTGTTTTATCCTCAAGGTGAATGAATCAGCAGCGTCCTGTGTGGCTAAGGAAACTGTGGGCCTTCTTGGTCCACTGCACATCTCTTCAATCAATCATGCAAATTAGACCATTGTGTGAGACACTCAATTGACTCCACAGTTTCACTTCTGACAAATTGCACAGGAATACACAAAAAGAAGTCTGTTTGAGGTCCCAGAAAACCCAGTTTTGCAAAATGCATTGTTCTCTTTTACACAAGGAAGGAAATAATTGCTTAACTTAACTCAATCCATCATCTCTGGACTTAATAAATAACACAAGTCTTCCTTTAGGAAGGTCACAACTGAAGAAGAAAACATGCCCATGATTTTTATGCACTGTGTTCTCTGTGACTTAGTTATGGAAGAGTCGTTTTTGGTTCAGAAAGTCTTTAGATTTGTACTATCCAATAGTAGCCATTAGCCACCTGTAAGTATTTAAATTTAAATGAACTCAAATTAAATAAAATTGAAGAATGTGGGTCTCATTTTGTATGAACCACATGTGAAGCCCTCAATACCACTGACAGAACAGCACAAACGGAACATTTCCATCAGCATATGAAGTTCTCCACCGATAGTGTGGTGCTAGGTATTTTCTTCCAGGCTATTTACATGGTTTTGACATTCATGTTGTCCTTTATGGTTTGCTGCATATTTTCCATTCATGCTCTTAACAATTCCTCACAATGTTATTGGTAGGAAGCTATGGTTCTAATTATTATTATTATCGTAATTTTTTGGGGGTAGTGGTACTAAGGATGGAACCCAGGGTCTCATACCAAGCAACATCCCTAGCTTTTTTGGTCTTTATTTTGAAATAGACTCTCCCTTAATTTGCCCAGTCTGGCCCCAAATTTAAGATCCTCCCATCTCAGCCTCCCACATAGTTGGGATTGGTTGTGTGTCACCATGTCCAGCTCCTAAATTTCTTTCTTAATTGTTGAGTAATAAACCACCCCTACAAAATTTAGCATCTTAAAACAACAAACGTCTATTAGTTTGCATGGTTTCCTAAAAGTCGAGGGTGTAGGAGCTGTTTAGATGGGTGATCTGGCTCAGGGTCCTTCACTAGGTTGCAGTCAGAGTATCTGCTGGAACTTAGTTTTCTGGAGTGATGACTACAGCTGGAGGATCAGCTCCCGCACTTCCTGTGTGGCTGGAAAGCTTCAAGCTAGGCACAGTTCTGTATGTCTGTAATCCAACCAGCCACTCAGGAGGCTGAGACAGAAAGATCACAAGTTCAAATCCAGCTTGGGCAAATCATCAAGACTCTGTTTCAAAATAAAAAATAAAGAGGGGTGGCGATGTAACTCAATGATAGAACATCTCTGAAAAATAAAATAGAAAGATTTCAGTTCCATGTAGACTTCCAGCTTGCCCAGAGTAAACAATGAAGGAGAGGGAAAGAGGGGGCGGGAGGGGTAGAGGAAGAGGGAGAGAGAATTTAGAGTGTCTTTTGTAACCAAATCTCAAGTATGACATGCAATCACTTCTGGATCATTCTATTTTTACATTGTTAAAATAGGAGAGGAGTCTACAGAAAGGCACAATTGTCAGGAAATGAGGATTGCTGGGGTCACACCTTAGTTAATCACATTGCCCCCGAAGATGCGAAGGAACTTGCCAGATCCACATAGCCAGGAAATGACAGTGGCAAAACTTGTACCCGAATCCTCCCTAGTTTAATGCCTGTCTCCCACAGCACTCTACTGGTAGCTATGTAGGTACTACCCCAACCTCGTCAGGGAATTTGGCTTTCCTACAAACCAATGACACAAGCTAATAATGTCACTTTGCAAATATTACAGCTAATATGCCACGGAAGCTTGATTAATAGCAAATGTCCCTCTTCTTTATTTTGCTTTTTCAGGAAGAAGAGATTACAGGAGTGTAGAAAGAATAGAAGGAATTTGCCTTGTCCAAATGCCAGTCAAGCTCCTCTAGGCCCTTTAGCTCTTGACCTTTTGCGTCTCCTTCTCACACCTGTACTGCCCAGTTATAGCAAGAATTGTGCTGTTTCCTTAGCCGGAATCCCTCACCCGAGAATACCTGGTCGAATTTCCTCATTTCCTGCTGTTTCATTTCTGACTGCCTGGCCTACCTTCAACAAGGATCTTGTAGGTTGGTTTAGCCATAATCTCCCCTGACTCCTGATGTCCATGCTCACAATTTTCCCCACTCTACTTCTTTGTAAGTCCTGTTGTCCTTGTTCATTTATTAGCAGTTGAGCCCATTCTGCATTGCAAACACCACTGCAGTAACCCAAACAGCTATTTCAGTGGTCCCAAAGGAACTTGGTCTCACCATTTTAACAAGTGGTGAATACTTTTTTCTTTAACACTACTCTGGAACAAACATCAAGTGGAGAGGGAAAAACTACTAATTTGTTTTCTTTCATACACCTACCTACCCAGAAGAGGAAACTTTCGCAAACTACTATATAGAAAAGGGATAGGGCACAGGATCTGTTGAAATATTTCCTTCCTAAATACACAAAACCACAGAGCCCACTTTAAAGAGAATGTTATCTTCAACTACAGCACATCTTAATTTTTAAAAAATGGTTTTATTTTAAATAAATGGACAAAAAAGGACAAAGTGGGCCATGGTGAATATTTGCTGATTTTGGTTTTGGCTTGGCATTTGGTATTGGCAGTTGACGGTGCAAATAAATCCAAATTCCAAATGTCATAGATTTGCTGACAGTGAATGCTTTCAGCTGATTAGCTTATACTCTGGTAATTATTGGCTATCCACGTCTGTTTAACATTCACTGTAAATTCGAAGAAATTACTTCTGAGAGTTCCTTAAAAAATATTGGAAAATAGACTAGAAAGTTCCTGGATAGTTGAAAGGAAAGAACAGTAAGAGTGGAGAAAAATCTGTGAGTTGAACAAATAAAATGCCATGTTCTTCTTTTTGTCTTCCATTATGGTAGAAAAAGAAGCAGTCAGCAATACCAAATCATTTTGTTTCTAAAATATCTTCCTCATTGTTATGGACTGAACCATGTTTTCCTCTACACTCCGACTCACAACTGGGGAGCTAGAACTGGGGAGATGGGCCTCCAGAAGGTTCTTAAAGTTAAATACAGTCTCGAGGGAGGCTAATCCAATAGGACGGGTGTTCTTACAAAAAAGGAAGCTGCCAGAGTTTGCACTGTCTCTCTGTCTCTGTCTCCCTGTCTCTCTCTCTTTCTCGTCTGTCTCTTTTTCTCTGTCTCTCTCTTTTTCTCTCTCCATGCAGAGGAAAGTCTAGGTGAGGACATAAAAAGGACATGGCATCTACAAACAGAGAAGAGAGCCCTCGCCAGGTGCTCTCTTGACACCTGACTCTTGGTTTTCTAGCCTTCAGAACTGTGAGAAAATAAATTTCTGTTGTTTAAGTCACCTGATCTACAGTATTTTGTTAATGACACCCAAGCAGAATAATACACTTGCCGTTAAGGGAAAGCGTCAAGAATCCTTCAATCTTTTCATTAGAGTTGGTCCTAGTTCCTGCTGACCAATGCATTGAGGAAACGCATCGATTTAATATTTTTTCTTAAACAGTTCCTGGTATATTTTTGAAGGGATTACCTGGTTGTAGTAAAGCATGCCAGTAGCCCAAATCGTGATGTAAACCAGTTTAAACGATTTGGAAACACACTCTCATAAAGGACTGTCATTTGCCTTTCTTGGTTTAGGTCTCACCATCAGTAAGCATGATAACTGTAGCAGTTCCCAGCATGACATCCTACATTAACAGTGTTCATAGAGACAAATAATGTCATTATGGATTTTTCTTAGGAGGAAAGAAGAAAAGCAATTTTTTCAGAAGCCTCCAGCATACGTCCTCCAGTGTCTTACCATATACATTTGATCTACATGCCCATGACAAGGGTCTAAGTAACCCATAATAGTAGGTCTATGTCTGGGCGTGTGGACCAGTTGTAAGAATGAGATGCTAGAGGCATATGAGCACACCTTGATTTCCAAGTGGGATTCTCTGAATTTTGATGCAAGATTAATTTTTATGACCAAAAAATTCTACCAGGAAAAGGGATGGAATATAATAGCAAAAGAATATACAGAACAGAAATATTCTGAGTGCATAACTATTTGTTGATATGTAAAAGCATAAATGAGGGAAAGAAAGTAGAGTTGGCGAGATAAAGAAACACTAGTGTTTCCAGATCAGGAAAAGTGAAAGGCAAGATATAAATTAAAATGCTAGTCATGAAATCCTGTGAGATAGTCCTTGTCAGAATTCATTGAGAATCATTGGTGTGTATTTTTCTGCTGTTCAGCCTAAACAAGTTAAAAGTCAGACACAGATTTTGAATTAAAAAGAAATGTGTTTAAGAGCATGTATATTGTTATGGCTTATACCTAGATGTCCCCTCAAAACCTCATGCAATCACAGCTGTGGCATTTCAAAGGTGGCTGCATTAGGGTGTGTGAATGTGGATTAAGGGTGTGATACTAGGATTAAGGGTGTGGATAATGGAAGCCCTACCCTGGGGACGGGTGGCACCGATCAATAGGTTTATAGCCTATAAAGGAACAGAAAGAAGGCAGACTCTCTGCTTTGGCTGCTGGCTGCCTTCCTGCCTGCCAAGCCATGAACTGTTTCTCCTCTGTGATGCCCCTCTGCCATGCTGCCCTGCCTTGGAGCCAGCTGACTAGGGACTGAAAGCTGTACAGACTATGAGTGAAATAAACCTTTCCTCCTTTAGTTTTGGGTGTTAGGTATTTTGTCTCAGCAATGAGAGAAAAGTAATTAAGACATGTATCTACCTAGGAAAGTAAGTATTGCAAAAGACAATGGACGCATTTTACATATATATATATTCATAAACACAATCAGCTTTCACTCTGGAATTAAAAGACCCACTTTTAAAGAATTATTTGTTCACATTTAATGTAGCTGCTAGAAAGGAGCATTTCCTTTTAGCCTTTTTTAAAATAGATTTTTCTTTGATAGATTTTTATTAAGATTTATCCAAAATTACACAAACTTACAGGTCATTACACAAACTTAGAGACCACAATACATTGTGTATTTTGCTTATGACAACAAGAAGTGTAAACAACCACATAGATGCAGCATTAAATCGCAACTCCTTTTAGCTTTTTGCTCTCCTAGGCCAATTCTTAAACCACAACATTGCTGTTCTTTAATGTAAAACAGCCATGGTTCATAAAGGACATAAATGAGGTGCAAGTTAAGGAGCTGGTGTACAATAGTAGACAAAAATGTTGGCTTTGTGGATAGCCAGGCTTAGGTTTCCATCTGAAAGGTGACTTAGAGGGAGCTATCTAATCTAATTTAAACCTCTGTTTTTCATCTATAAAATGGGAATAAGAGCTGGCTATGTTGGCACTCTCCTGTAATCCCAGCACTCTGGGAGACTAAGGCAGGAGGATTGCAAGTTCAAGCCTAGGCTGGCAATTTAGGGACTTAGCGAGGGAATGGGTTAGATGTCAGTGCAAAGGTCCTGGGTTCAATCTTCACTGCTAGAAAAAAGAAGGGGATAGGGTATTAACTGCTAATACTTTCTAGGATTTTCTAAGAATTAATGTGATTGCTAATACTTCCTAGAGTTTTGTATGAAATTAATGAGATAATATGTACAAAGAATTTGAAGAATCTGGAGCATAACTGGCTCCAGAATAAATAAATATTACTTATTACTATTGGTTTACAAGGGTTCGTAGATGAGATGGGAGTGGCAGTATGAGACACAGTGGGTAAATTTCAGGAGAATAATGATACATACATAGTCACAGTCACCACTCTTCAAAGGTATCTGTCACAATCAGTGAGGTAGATTTTCTTTTTGTTGTTCACCTTAAACATTCACTTTTATAGGGGAAAGTGCAGCATCCAAAGTTCGGTGGTCCTATAAATTTAGATTTTTTTTGCCAAAAATAGGCTTCAATCCAGATTTTCTCACTTCAGGTTTGATACTTTCTCTACCACTTCTACTGAGAGAGAATTTTAGCAGTTTCTAAATGAGTCCTTGTTTACTGCTTTAAAAGTCAGGCTTGGAATCTTTCAATCATCACTGAGCTAAGAAAGTCTCATAAGAATTATATTTATCTTGGAAGATTTGTTCCCAAACCACAGTGGGGTGTTGATCTTATATATGTGCGAGGAGAGAAAGCCTACAACCGCCCTAATCCACTATGCATTTATCCCTGAAGCAAAAGCATACTTCCACACCCTAGCTGTCTTGTTTCTTTTCTAATGGTTAGCCATTAGCAGCTGATTTGTAATGCTTCCAAATATTTTCCCAACTGCCTGGTTATAGCATCGGGAATTTCACCATTAGGATAAAATTCTATCATTAAGGTGTAGTTCTAAGAAAGTCCTTGTTACACTGCACTGTGAAGAGAAGGGGGATAGTAGCATGCCCACAGTTAACCAGCACTGATACTTAGATGGACTAGTTGTCTGGTCTAATGGCTCCCTTGGAGAGTACAGCAGATACCAAAGAGGAGCTGAATGTGAATGCAAAGAGTGAAATAATTCCAAAGCCTGGGGAGGTAGAGAGAGCTGACACTTTCTGCCACCTCTAGGATGGGCAGGCAGCAAGGAGAGAGCAGGCAAAGAGACAGAATGTGGGAGGCCACGACTCAGTTAAGCTTGTTTAGGCCTCGGGCCATATAGTCCTTGGGCCATTCCTAAAAATGACTTAGAATTTTTTCTTGCTTTAATTTATGATTTCCCTAGGTTCTTGTTCTCAGCAAAGATGTAAAATTAAAAGGCCATGTTAAGCCATATGAATATTTCTTAATCACTAAACACACCTAATTCATTCATTTGAGTGTTACACAATTTCACCTACCATATTGATAAATATCTGCTGAATGTGTGAATCTTTTCATGATTCTGCCCTCCCCTCAATACTTCAGAAAGTCACTCAGTTTGGGAGGCACTGAAATTTGAATAGCTTTTGAAAACAAAGTTGTGAAAGATCACCCTTGTCCAACAGAACTATCATGATGAAAATATTTTAAATCTGTTCTGGCCAAAAAGCCATGTGTGGGTATTGAATAGGTGAAAAATAGGTAAAGAGATTAAGGAAATACATTTTCATTTCATTTCAGTGAACACAGCCAAATGTGGCTAATCTATACCTATTACATTGGACAGTACAAGTCCAAAGGAGTTCTTAAAAATATTCTGCCTTCTAACTTTTAAATGCAATTTTTATTAATATCAGCAATTGCTATACATAAGTTTCTCTCCTTGGTGCTTTTTTTTTTAAATAGCAATAATTGATTTACCTGGGACAACCCTAACGACTAGTATAGCAAACCAAATTGCCTTGAACAGCAGCATCTCAGGGGAATTTATGTGTGCCGTTGTGACGACTTGTAATATGGGGTCAATTTCTCATGTCAGCTATTGACACAGGAGGAGTGAGCTTTAGTCTTCGAAACTTTGAAGCAGAAGTGGGTTGGGCCTTGACGGGCAGGCCTTTCAAACTAGTTTCCTTCTGATTGCCTCCTCCCTCCTCAGGAATCTGGCACGTTCCGGATGCCCTCTGGGTGTGCAGAGACTTCTAGGGTGTTTTTCAGGAGCCCTTCATCTCTTAGCTTCCTACAGCGCTCGCCTCCCTTCCGGGAAAACCGGGACACTACGGGAGTGGGGGTGGGGGCGGCGGTGAGAACTAATATTAAACTCCTATCGTGTGTTTGTTAGACGCTTTCTCCCATGATCAGTAAAGAATACGTTGCCTACATGAATGAATATTACCTCTGTGGCAAATCATGGAGTCGAATAAGATTTTTACTATGTGAAGTAGATAGTCCCATACCACATATGAGGCCAATGAAAATTAGGACAGTTAGACGAGTTTCGCAGGGTATTGATACACAATACTCTAGCCACTTAATCTTTTGCTCTTCTTCCTGTTTTAGCCGCTCTCCTGGCTGCCTGTGACCTCAGAGAATTTGCTCTTTACCTTTCAGAGAGAACCGCCGGCTAAACTGACGAATAGAGTCACACAAACACGTGCAAATGTATTGATAGAACCCGCCTGCAGCCCCTTTCCCAGGACTCTTCAGATTTTAATGCCAATGTTTTGGGGACAGTCTCGGTTTACAGAAATGGCTCCCTCGGAATTTCATGCTGTTCGGGAGATATATTTTGGTACTTTAGTGGCATTAAAAAACATTCCACAGCAGATATTTTCCTGGCGCCTGGACACTTACGTGAAAGAGACGCATTCATTTATAAATTTAACTTCGACAGGGTTTGCATTTATCTAAATACTGTTATGAGGAGTAGGCGACTGATTTGTGTATTTGCCTCCAACACTACATTTGACTTATAAGACACATAAAAAAATTTGGCTCCTCCCTCATCTGTTCCCCTCTCCCCTCCTCTCGGAACCTCCTGTGCTTCAGAGTATAAAGAGGTGGGAGCATTTGGAAAGGATTAAAATACGGCTCTGTGATTTTCAACACAAAGACCACAATCAGCGCTAGAGCACAAGTAGTATTTAAAACAGAGCATCCAGAAGTTGGAGGACTACAAAGTACGAGTCGTCCAGTCCAGTCCGCAGAGGCCGCTCACGCTTCCGTCCCGCAGGACCCGGGCGGGCGACACGTCGCGACGGGTGCGGGCAGCCGAAGCGGAGCAGCATCACCTGCAGCCCGAGGCGCGGGAGAGCTGCCCGGGAGCCCGGGAGGCGCGAGCTGCGGGCTCGGGGCCGCTCGGGTGCCGAGAGTCGGGACGCGGCGGGTGGAGGAGGGCGGGCGTCTCGCCGTGCACGCGGCTGCGCCAGCGAGACAGCTGCGGAAGGGCAGCCGGGCGGCCTCGGCGCCGGCAGCCGCAACTGCCCGGGAGGCCGACGCAGCCGGAGAACCCCGTCCGCGCCCGGGAGCCGGGGCGAGGCGGGGCGCTGACGTCACCTCCCCTCCCCCAGCTTCTCCAGGAGGGAGAGAGGGAGCCGAAGAGGCAGCGATCGGCCGCCGCTCCCGGCCGCAACTCCCCAACTCGGCGGCTGGCTGCCTGGACATGTCCTGACAAACTTGACTTCTCCCGGCCTTCTCCCGGCCCTCTCCCTGCCCTCGCGCGCTCTCCGCCCGCCTCCTGTTGGTACTCGAGTTTCCCCTTGTCGGAAGCTCTGGAGATGCGGCCACCTGGGTCCCAGCAGTGCGGGCGGATCGCACTCTGGTTGGGGATACGCTGAAGATCGGAGGGAGGCAAAGTTGGCGCTCCAAATACAGCTCCTAACAAATCTCCCAACTGCGTGGGCTGCACCTAACTGCCGGGAGGGCTGGAAAGCTGAGCACCGAGGAGTGGTGAGTTCTTTGTTCAGTGCATGCTTTTTGTATTTAAGTTTAAACGTAAATGAAATAGCCCGGAGTGTTTGGTTCTAGGAGAGTGTAAGATGCGTGTGCATCGTTCAAGGGTCTCCACTCCCGGCACCGCACACCCCCTAGGCTGTGCACCTCTCGGAAAGGAAAGATCTGTTTGCACAGCTTTTGAAATTCATAAAATACACACACAGCACTGTTCAAAGAACTTGAGAAGCGATGCCGTTGGTGCATATTTCGAACGTAACTTATTACAGAAATGGTGGTGCCCAGGGAGGGCGCATCGGGGCCCGCCAGATCTGCAGTGGCGCAGCGCCCTCTAGGCCGGGCACCCGGCAAGGCGCGCTGCTGTTGGATTCCACGCGGACGGCGAACTTGGACCTGCCGCGCGCTTCGGCGACGTGGGCTCAAGCGAGCTCGGTCGCTGCCACTTCAGCCTTCGTGTACCACCCACCTGGTCCACTTTTTATAGGAGTTCCAAAAATCAGTTTGGGTGGACTGGATGCAGAGTCGTTGCTGGAGGAAAGGGTTTTGTTTGGGAACCGTTTTTTCCTTCCCACTAATTTCTACGAGTCTCTGGGGACAGGGTTAGAGAGGGTCGACTATTTAAAGGACACATGGGCAGCCTGAACCGTAAGTCTCTTTTTTATGCCGAGGTAGTTAATGGTAGCAGACAATACACCGTTATTTCTTTCTGTTGGGGCCAAAGGATCTTAATATCGTGGCAGCACTGGAGCCTGCATCTGTGGCTCTCCACGGTTCCTGTGGCGACGAAGTGCAACTTCTTCCAGTGATTTTTTTTTTAAGTGAGCCTGCAAAATTGGGATTCTCAGACAGATGTTTTAGACCTTATAAGCGCCAATATGTATTAATGAATGGCAATTTTCTCCAGAAATTCTTTTTGTACCGTTTAGAAAATCCTGAGATATTTCTAAACATTCATATTACGGAATGTTATCTTCGTACTTTTTAGTATTCTTTCGTCCATCTCCTAGCTCTACCCCAGCCCCCACCTCCACCCCGCCCCGTCTCCAAACGCTCGCTGGCGTTCCTGTGTGGCTGGGTTTTCCTGAGAGTTAGAATTTGGCAAGGGGTGCAGACCGGTTGAGCTCGGAGATCGGGGTCACTCACTTTCGAGGTGTTCCGTGTATGAAATTGACCTGTAATTCCAGGAGCACTTTGTGCAATTCTATCCGTAGCCAAACCAGTCTTTGGATGGATGATATATATATGTTGGGTGTGTGAATTTATGTGTATTCTAAACAGTAAGCAAGGAATATGTTACTGCGAATCGGCACACTCATTCTGCAGCCATTACATTTTCTTCCCAGTTATAACTTGCTGCTTTTTTTCCCTCCCCCATCACCTTCTTCAGGGTGGCTTATGAAGTAACTACATTAACTTTGAACCGCAGACACAGTCTAAGACTCAACTCTCTCGCCCCCATCTGCCTTCCGATTCCCCTGCACTCCCCTCCTTCCGCCCCAGGGAAATCAGATCTCTTCGTCCTCACAGTTAAAATGTTGGAGCCCCACACGACTTGGCGAGGTCCTGTCGGCCCCGTCTTCTCCCGGCTGCGTCCCAGCGCTCTTTGCCCTCGCCGAGAACGCGCGGACCGAGCGCCAAAGGGAGTTCCTGAAGCGGGGCTTCCCTTTCTCCTTAGGGAATCTGTAGTTGTTCGACTGGGTTTTTGAGTTTGCGAGCGGAGTTAAGGTCTAGGAAACTGCGTGAGGCTCCTCAGCCGCCTTTTGTCTCGCAGCCGGGAGTTGGGGTTGTCTGGGGTGGGGTGGGGGGGTGTTGCCCTCCCCACCCGGGCTCGGGAGGTTCTGGGGTTTTAAACTGCACAAAGAGCTCGCGGAGGAAACATTTCCCTTTTCCCAGAACTTAGTGTAGCGTTTAGGGAAAAGTAGATCGGGTCTAACTACATTCCTTTCGAGATCTGTAGTGTTATATCCTTCCAAGCAGTCGCGGACCCTGAAGAGAGGCATTCAAATGCAGATTCAAGAATTTCCTGAAAGGTCTAAAAACTCTAAAGGGATGCATGGGGAGCTTTTTCCTTCGTCTTCAGCTGACTGTTTTTCCTCCCCCTTGAGTAAAGCTAATGTTTCCTCTTTCCTGGTAGGGAATATTCCATGTTAAATCCTTCCACCAGTGTGTGCGCTGGCCGTAACTAACCGCGGCATTAGAACAAGCCCCAGTCTGTTCCTCGAAGTGTCGCAAGATCGCCCTGGGCGTTGATTCTTCACTTCGCACGGAGCTGGCCTTTGCAGGGACAGAGGTCTTTGGACCCCGGGCGGGGCGCCGTGGTTGCCCGGGACCCGCGGGCTCTAAGTCCCAGCGCCGGCAAAGTCAGCTCGAGTTTCCGCGCAGGGGAAACGAGCGCCGGCGCGGGCAGGCGTGGCCGGGCGGAGGGATATCTCCGGGCGCGGAGGGAGCGCGAGGCCCCGCGCAGTCTGCTGGCCTCGCGGACCGCCGCGGAGAGGGGCGCGCGGGCGGCCCGGGGGCCATGCGGACGTGCGGGCCCAGTGAGGTCCCCGGCAGACCGGTCCCCCGTTCGGGGGCTCGCGGGGGCGACGAGGTGTGCGGCCCGAGAGCGCCGTGGAGACTTTGAACCAACTTTGCAGTAAGTTTGATGGCAGCGAGGGCGGGCGTGCGGAGCGCGGCTGAGGAGGGCGCAGCGCCGTGCCGCGGCCAGCGGTGCCGTCCGTGCCGGCGCAGCGCGACCTGCTGCCTGCGGCGGCGGACCTGCGGCTCGGGCTCGTGCTCCTGCCCCGGCCCCGAATGCTTGCGGCTGGAAGCTTGCGGGGAGCCGAATCCTTCTTCCCGCGGGACGTCCAGTTCGGGCGGCGGCTCGGGGAGGATGCGGGGCGGAGAGCGGGCGCAGTTGGCCCCGGGAGCGGAGTGGTAGTTACCGAGCCGGGGCTGCGGCGCGCGGGCTGAGGCCGGTTCCGGAGCCGCCGGGCTCCCGCGGCCGAGGGGAAGGACCGCTGTGCCGAGCCCGGGAATCCCGCACGCGCCCCGCCTCCTCCTCGCCGGCCGCGCGCCGGCTGCTCCCGCCTCGCTGATCTCTCGCTTCAGAGTATGAGACGCTCGCTGCACAGGTGAGGTGAGAGGACGGCGAGTCGCCGCGAGGGGGATCTTGGAAATGGAGTCGCAGGGTTCTCTTAGATGTTTTGTGTCCCGACGGAGCGCTGCTCTGAGGTTTCAGTGCAGCTGATCGAACGCATATTTGGAGAGGTGCGGTTGGTACCTTGCTGGGTTCCCCTTTGGCAAAATGTGCGGTCAGTTGTTTCTATGTTCTCCGTAAGAGAAACTTGTAAGATTTCATTAAAAAGAAATTCTAACTCTTCAGGACTTGCTCTTAGGGTGCTTTCCTTTAGGAAGCCGCCCGTCTTATCTGTGTAACAACACACCCCCCCGCCCCACCCCGCCCCCCGCCTTGTGAATTGCAGAGCTTGGAAACAAGGACACAATTGTATGTATTAGAAGAGTAAACTCAAATATTTTCCAGGCAGTTAATTTTTTTTTTTGTGCATGTGTCTGAACTATGGTTTAAGTGGCTTTTGTTAAGCAACTCCCTCGTGCCTGGTAGAGATTTTTTTTTAATTGGGTATTTACAGTTAACTTAGAATTGGAAAATATTTAAAAGGCACATAACCTTTAGGTACTTACTAACCTTTTTCAAAAGCAGATTCCTAAAGTCTCACATATTCAGTATTGAATAATTTAAAAAGTTATTTACATGTGTTAAAAGTAGGCAATAGTGGTGTCTTACATTATTGTAGACGAGTTTCAGTTATTCATCTTGTCCAGTTCTTACAGGTACTCGAAAAGTGTTCTCCTATTATGTAGTTTAATTTTGGTATTTGTCTTTGTGTCTTAAGAGGACAGCTTTGATTTCACAATTAGAATTATCCCTCTTTTCTATTATATATTTCAGTTTTAGGTTGTAAGATTACTCAAAATATTTTACAGTTTTTAAAAACAGAAATTGCTGTAACTCTTAAATTGTGCCAGGTGTGCCATTTAAAAGCCCAACGTAAGTTTTAAGTAGAAGTTTGCATCTGTCCACCCATTTCTTGAGAAACTAACATTGGATAGGAACCAGATTATCTGTCAGTGTGAAAGTTGTTGGCCATCTGTACAGTATGTTCATTTATGTTTTTGTCACTAAAGGGTTTTTATTTTAGTAGACTGCACCCCCTTTTTTTCCCTGGTGCCAGGGGTCGAACTCAGGGCCTTGTACTTGCTAAGCAAGTTAGTGTACCATTTAAATTCATGGTAAAAATGTGTGTGCGAATTAATACCATTTTCTTCCCCTGGTGTGCAGCCTTCCTAGTATATATGTCCTGAAACTTTGCTCTCTAGCCACCTCCGAAGTAGCCATTTCTTTGAATATTAGAAGTGGAAGAGATTTTTCAAGATTGTCTTTACTCTCTTATCAAGTCTACTACCACCGGTTTTCCATCCATGCTTGGCTGGTTTTACATAGAATCAATAAGCCAAACCAAATTAGTATAGTATTCTTGCATTAAATGCTGCCCCAGTGGCCTAATTTGTGGTTTAAAGGGCCTGATTTAGTAAGACAAGTCATAAGGCTCTGTATACATTTTATGAGTGGGGATTATTAGTAGGCGTGTGTGTGTGTGTGTGTGTGTGTGTGTGTGTGTGTGTTTAGCAAACTGAAAGATAAAGCCAAACTATCTTTTGGTCTCAATTGCTTAATTCGCAAGAGTCAGTTTATACTGAGACCTGGAAAAGAGTTTTTGAGGTGGTTGCTGGACACCATTTAAGATCAGAAAGTTGCCATTTTTGCACATCTGAGACGAGCATTTCACTTTTTAAAAATACATTCAGTTAGTTAGGAATTTATCAATTGCGCATTTTAAAGTGTTTTAAAGGCGTTTGAAGTGTTTCAAAAATCATCTTTCTTTCCCTGAAAGTCCTAGATTTAAATACTGCTCACTTCTTGCTTAATTCCAAGCTTTCCATCTCTACATGGAGATAAGTCTAAGAAGAAATTTAATGTCTTCTATAAGCCACTTAGGAAAATCAATCATTATTTAATCTTTATACTTCATTGAGCCTCATGATAAGGTCTGCAATACAAACATTGATCTGGGATCACTAGCCCACTTGGAAGCATTTTAGATGGATGGTGACCTCTTTTTGGACTACTGCAAATTAGAGCCACCTACAGGGCAGCCATTGCACTGTTGTTAATGGCCTGTTGGTTGTGCCTAGACTATCTATTAATTTGCAAAGGGTAGACGTATCATTTTCGTATGTTACCCCTCCATATCTCCTCTCCTCTCTATTTATTCTTGCCTTCCATTCTCTACTCCTAATTCTTCATCCTTCTGTTCATTCACCCATCCAACAACTGTGGATCTCTTCTGTGCCAACATTGGTCTAAACATGGTACACAGTAGTGAACAAATCAGATTTCCTGCCCTTAAGGAACTTGCACTCCAATGAGGGGAAAGAATAACTAAATAGTCATAGTTGAGTGTGACGAGAGACCTGTTAAGATCAGGATAGTCCCTTATCGCCCCTCAGCGAGCTAGGCAATGTGGGTAGGTAGGTGTGGGATAAGATGAGTATTGAGGGAAGAGTGGATGGCGGAGTAATTCGAGGAGAGGAAATGACATGTGCAGATCATGGATACCATGGTGTGGCTTTATTGTGGTGTGATGAATGGAGAAAAGAGGCTAGAGACTTAACTGCTCCATATTATCTGAAGGATGATTGATTAGTTTACTATCAGTGTTTCTTTAATCCAGTTTTTTACTTGACTTTATCTTTTTTCTTTGTTTAGGTAGAACATAGCAAAATCTCTGACACTGACTTAAATTGGCTTGTAAAGACATGGAGGATGACTTTTATAGTTCGGGGGATAAGGATATAGAAAAAGAAGGAAATGTGGAAGAGAATAAGTTGTGTGTGAGGGTAAGAAAACTTGCGTTTACATTCTTTCCGAAGTGATGATGGACCAATGTAAATGATACATTAGTTAGAGCCCCAACCATTGGGCTGTGTCATGGGCTCAAGATAGCTTAGTTGCTCTACTTGTTGCAAGTCTGTGGGAAGTGAACCCTTTTGGTTTGAAATCGGGAATAATATTTGATTCATATTGGAAAAGTAGATAGAGGTCAGATTATCAGAAGTCTTTAAGGCTGAGAAGAATATACTTACATCAGCAGGCCAGTGGGAAATACTGAATATCTTCAAGCTACAGTATGGTATAATATTACAAAGAAGTTTGAATCAGATGGGAGCCAGAAAGCAGAAATAAAAATTAAAAAATACTGTGCTTAAACAGCTGTGTGTGTGAACTAGGTAGTAGAGAAGTGGACAGAGAACAACTGAGAAAGAAAAAAAAATGACAAGTGTAGGTTATTTTTCAGAAATGGAAGTTTAGCAGGTAGGAACAAAGATCACAGAAAACCTGCATTTGAGGAGGGTAAGTGGAAGGAATGTGTTACAAGGTAGGAGACTATAAAGATTTTAGTCCGGCCTTTAGTTCCTCAAAGAAATGGAACTCACAGAATGAAGTAACTTCATTCAGTTCAGGGTTGATGAGTGAGGAGGGTGTAGTTAGGTCAGTTTTGTGTCTCCCTTTCCTTCCCTTTCATTTTGAGGCAGAGTTTTGTTACATTGTTCAGGCAAGCCTCAAATTTGAGATCTTCCTGCCTCGGCCTCCCAGGTAGTTCGGATTATAGGCCTATGTCACCATGCCCAGCATAGATCTTACATCTTCTATCTCCCACTCCATTCCTTTCTGTTTGATTTCTTCTGTTCCAAACTTGAGTAACTTGCAAATTAGTAAAACTCGTCACTGAAATAAGAAAATACAGTGGAAGACCTGTTGCTTTGCAGTGGGGAATAGGTGAAAAGGCTGTATAGCTTAGGTCTAATGGCAGCATTTCAGAAAGAGTGCTCCAGGGCACGTGGGAGGTTGAGATCCTTCCAAATTGAGGCAGAGGGCAGAGATAGATCTTTAAGGGTGGTAACACACGCATATACAGTAAGACTTGAAAGCTAGAAGTTTGTGATGACACACTGAGGTGAAAGAGGTGCTGTATAGAAGAATGCTAAAGGGAGTGAGGACAGCGTAGTGCCCTCCCTTCTTAACATGTTGTGTCGCCTCTTTGTTTCAGGCAGTCTGACAGTATCGAGGACGCAAGGATGTTAGGGAGAAGTGTGAGTAGCATCAAATGAGACATTAGACAGGGAAAATGAAGACAGGTCATCTGATTCGACACTAGCTCGTGAGCTGCAAGTTGCCTCTGAGGCCCGGAGGGAGCTGGAGGATTTGTGAAGAGTGGTTGAGGGTGGCTGTGTTCTTAAGAGTTGTAAGGAAGTCAAGATGATGCCGAGAACTTTTTTTTTGAGAGAGAGATTTTTTGCCAGTGTAAGGAAAAAAGAGAAATAGGGTGTTAGTTTAAAGGAAATGCAGGTTTGAGGGAAGTTTATTTTTAGGATGAGAAGAATCCGTGTGTTTCTAGACTTAGCAAACGATGGCAGTCAGGAAGGGATAGTTGAAAATGTTTGAGTTCCAGAAATAATTTAGGGTGAAGAGCTACGGAAGAGGGAGCATCGTGTGGCATCAGGATGTCTATTTACAGGTAGGGTGGGTCTGCTCTCTCCTGTGGTGTGAGGACACAAAAGAATAGGTGGAGTGAACATTTTAAGGAGAGGAAGGAAGGTGAGAGGCTTTCTCCATGGTGACTTCCGCTTTCTTACTATCTGCGGAACAGTCGCGGGATTCCTAATCCGTTATTAAAGGAAACTCCTGTGTGTGCACCTAAGCACTTAGGGAGCATGGTTTGACCCATAATAAAACCTTACTAATTTGGTAGTGGAAATGGCCAGTGTTAATTACTGACCACTCTTCCAGAACCTTTAAATTATTTCTGTTTGTAGAGAAAAGTACATTAGGTGAAATGATCTTAAGTCATGAAAAGGTT
The DNA here is from genome assembly GCA_004026905.1 of Hystrix cristata. NCBI lineage: Eukaryota > Metazoa > Chordata > Mammalia > Rodentia > Hystricidae > Hystrix > Hystrix cristata. The sequence goes on along the minus strand of PVJO010015931.1, from coordinate 15,999 downwards.
AAGTGTTCTTTGAGCTTTTCTCTGGGCAAAATGTGTCCTGGAATGTGCACGTGGTGTGTGGAGGGTGAGTGAGAGACACCAGGCGTGTCTCTGGCTGGAAAGAGAATGAGAAGAGAGGAGCACAGGGATGCCTTGCCCAGCCGGAGACGTAACGTTGCAGCCCTGTTTACCTGTGTTGCTTTTATGCTGCAGTAGCATGGGACAGCCAGAAACAGTCTCTTCATAATACTGACAGATGCATTCCCTGGATTCATATATGTAGTAAGGTAGATTTTAAACGGAGATTATTAAAAAACTAGGACATTTTTTAACTTTTTAAAGCACGAGAAAACCTTTTAGATGATATTTTGGATTAATTAAATCATGTAAGGGCTGAAGTTTTAAAGTTCTAAGTCACATTTGTAGTTCTGCATTGTCAGTATCAGTAGACCATTCTCAGAATACATTGGGATCCGTTGTTGATTGTTTGAAGGCAGTATTTACATTAAATCATGGCTAGAGTAATCAGATTTATTATGGCTCCAACCAGAATTATCAACATATACACCATATACAACTATCAACATATACATGGAGTTACCAGAATAAATGATACATGCGAAGCCTAAGGCTGCCTTTCATTTTCTAGGTTTATAGTTCCCACCCTATTTTTTATTGAAAATTCTATTAAAATGAGTTAAAAAGAATTAATATGACCCAGACAATAAATGGGATCTACTCATTAGTTTTTTATTCTAAGATCTGAAATGTGTTTTTGGATGCTATGGATTGATTATTGCTGAGTAACAAATAGGCTTTTTTAAATGAGACACTATTTGTTTTAACTCGTATGAAGCGAGTGTTAGAAATCATTAAATTTTATTTAGTATGCAGTATTTTTCAAAAACTTTATATTTCATATTCTATTTCTTAAATCACTTTGTGACATTGCTTTGAAGATGTGGGTGTCTTCCATTTAAAATGACATTAAACAATAGCAGTCTAACTCAGTGGTAGAGCGGGCACTTACGATGTGTCAGGCTTTGAGTTCAGTCTCCGGCACACATAAAAGAGTGACCTGAACTTAGCCCTGTATTCAGTAACAAATTAAATTCTAGTGACGCCATTACTGATGTTAGAAAAAGAGGGTATTGGCCAGAGTGCAAGGAGGCTGAACACAAAGTTCTTAAGTTTAATATTTTTCTACATTTTTATCTAATGTGGGACAAAAAGTTTAATGTTTCCCTAGTGTGAAGAGGACAAAAAGGGCTATTTGTGCGTGTGAGACCTCTCAGTTATAAACTTAGGAACGTTGAACAGAATTTATGTGTTGTGTGAAGCTGGTTTCCACCTACTGTCTTTGAAGCAAAGGAAAGACTTCTAAATTTTAGGCTGCAGATCTAAACGTGTGAATATGTGCAGCTATGTTCTCAGCACGGAGGCTGTGTTGTTCTGTGGAGAATGTACATTTACAGTAATTGAAACATTTTAGATGAAAGTGAACCTAATGAAGAAAAATGAAGATATTAATATCTTATTTTTACCGAAAAATTATTTTTCCTCCTTTATATATGGATTTTCAGAAATCTGTACTAAAGATATTTAAGCTTTGGACCTGAGGCTGTTTTCTCTAAAGACTGCACTGAGTAAAAACTCCTTGTTTTCACGTTGGAAAATGTATTTCAGAAATCCTAAATTACTATAATTTCGAGTAGTGTGATCACCTTCTAAATATCAAAGTGTAGCCCTAGGCTGAAATGGTTTTTGGAGTTTACTTTTCATAAGCATGAACTCTAGGTAATAACATACTTTCTAGATGAAATGGTGTTGTTAGTACCCCACCCCCCCCAGCTTTACTATTTGTTTTACATAGAGTAACAGCTGTTGTTTGATCAAAGGATTTATTTATTTATTTGTTTAGTGGGTTCTGGGGTTTGAACTCTTGGCCTTGTGCTTGCTAGACAAGTGTTCTACCACTGAGCTAAATCTCCAACCCTAGTCAAGGCATTTTATACTGAAACTTGAGTTCAGTGTTCTTGGTTACATTGCTGGGGGTTAATATCTTCCAAAATGTGGATGTTTTTCCCCCATCAGTGAATGCTTTTAGTAATTTATTCTAATTAGTGTACAGCGGTATTCTGTTAGCCAGGTTTACAGAATGAATTCGGGGTTTTAAAAGGCCTCAGTTATGAATGTGATCTAAAAGTTTATGCCAGCCATGCTGAGAACTGTGGTGAGTGGGTTGTAGAAGGCGATTGGGGTGTTTGAGGATTGTGTTGGGCTGCAGCAGGGGCATTGATTGGACTGAGTGGGAAGTCAGGTGGGGAGGAGAGCTGTGGCAATATTACTGTTGGGTATTTTCCTTATAACTTGGGGGTTCTCAGGCTTTTTTTAAACCAATAGTGGTGAGGGAAGCGTAGCCCCAGCCGGTGTTTATGAATCATTTCCAAGTTTTGAAGGGAGGCTACGAATTCTCTAAAAGATTTATTTAATGATTGCGTTTTGTCACACCACTGCCTTGGTTTCCTTACCTATCTCGGTGGCTATTCTCTGTCTCCTTTGCTTGCTCCAATTCTGCTGCTCAGATCTTGGGAGTAACAAGGTTCCATCCTTGGTTTTCTTAATTTGTGTTCTTGTCAGTGTCCTCGTTTAGTTTCATGGCTTTCAATACTGTCTACCATATTCTGACACTCTCCAATCTATATCTCCAGGCTGGACCTCTCCCAATATGTATCTGCCCACTTGAAATCTATTTGGATAACCAGTAGGCTTTTGTGTATTCATCAGCTTTCTGTTAACTGTGCCAAAATACCTGAGATAATCAACTGAGGAAGAGAAACGGTTTGGCTCACTGTGTCAGAGTTTTCTTTCCATGGTTGCTTGGTCCTTGCTGCCTTGGGCTGGTGGTGGTGGTACAAGTACAAGGAGGGGCTGATAGTGGAGGATGTCAGTTCGCTTTGTGGTAGGGAAGCAAAGAGACAGAGGAAGGGGTTGGGTCCGACTATCCCCTTGCGCAGTAACCTGACTTCCTTTGAGTGGGTTCCACCCCCTTCCAGAGTGCTATAGGCAGGTGGCCAAGCCTTTAACCCTTCGACTTTGGGGGCCACTTGCAAGCCATAGCAGTTTCTGACTTAGCAGCATCCTTTGCCTGGGCTCTCCCTGGCCTTTGCTCTTGCTGCCCTGTGTGGCACAGGCTCCAGAGTGCGTCTTCACCGCTTTCAGTGGGATGGCGTCACTCGCTCCCTGTTGAAAAACCTTCAGTTTCTCATTTTATTAGTAGTAAAGCGATAAGAATAATAATGTCTCCTAAAACATAATATGGTTTCCTCAAACAAAAGACAGTGGTTGTTTAACATCATCCTAGTAAATGTTCTTTAAAGCATTTTGTTCATACATATTTTTTATTCCTAGTTTGTTAATGTTCGGGGGTTGAGATCTTTCTTTGCCTTTACTAATCTTTAATTCTATGTACCTAGAATAGTGCTAGTTGGTAGACCCTTAATCCTTTGAGTTTGAATTGAACTTTCTAGTTTTGTTAAAAATCACTGGATTACTTATTCATATTTTCCTGAATATTAGGATTGTCGACCAAATTGAGATACTTAGTTTGGGGAGAAATTTTTCTTATTTTGTTTAAATGATAATTTTTTTCCTAGAGACCAGAGATCTGATTTCCTATCTGCTGAGGAGAAGGTATGATAGCTAAAGAACAAGTTGGGGTGCCCAACTTGATTTAAGTGATTCAATATCAATTAAGCTTCTAATTGCTTTAAGCATATCAGGTCTTTTCTTTCTCCCTACCTCTAATGAAATAACTAAGAGTAAAGTTGGCAGTAGCTGAGTTAAGATACTGTAAATTAATGCTGCCATGTGCTAATTTCAACCCAGCTGAGAAATCAGCCCTCCAGTCTGCTCTTTCTTTACCTTTGGTAGCGTTCCCATTTTGTGAATATTAATTTGAGAGTTACTTTGCAAGGGTACCATGCTGTCCTCTTGATGCTACTGGGGGCTTTTGTGAAGCTGCAGTGACTTACAAGATGGCTTTATTGGTGGTTAAAGAATAGTCTGAAAATAATTGTCCCAGTGGACTTAGCCTACCCTCCCTTGGGGGTGGGTACCCTCCCTAGTGGTGGGGGAGGCATAGCCCCAGCCAGTATTTATGAATCATTTCCAAGCTTTGAAGGTAGGCTACAAATTCTCTAAAGGATTTATTTAATTATGGTGTCTTGGCACTTCACTATCAGAGGCACTCTTTTTTCCATTTCGCTCTTTCCTGCTGGAGTCACCCTCTGACCCTCTTATAGTTCTGTCATCTAGCTACATTAATTTGACCTTTTACATGTGTTGTCTTTGACCACAGCTTTTGTTTATGTCTGGTTTTCTCATGGGGGCTCCTGCATGACAAGTGGTTCAGGTCTTGAAGGTAGGAGAGAACCAATGAACTGCTGGTTGTTGACACCAGTGGTATGATAAAATACTGATGCTTTTGGTGAGATTTCTTTCTCTGACCTACACAGGAAAATCTCTGATACCAAACTACTGAATTGTGGTTTTTATATTGTAAACTGACCTTTTTGTGTGCTTATTTTAGTATTTCAAACATTCCATATCAAACTTGATGATAACAATTTTAATACCTGTAAATAGTTACATAGCATTAAATGAGACAGTAAAACCCTTGTATTGTGTAGGGTGTGAACCTAAATTTATTGGGGTTTTTTTTTGTTTTTTTGTTTTTTTTGGTTTTTTTTGGTTTTTTGAGACAGGATTTTGCTATGTAGCTCAGGCTGGCCTTGAACTCGCAACAATCCTTTTGCCTCACCCTCCCAACTCCTGGGATTACAGGTGTGCAGCAGTAAGCAGGGCCAATTTAATCATTTTTAAAAAGAAATAATACATTTTGAGGTGATTGCAAACTGTCATTATGCAAAGTCATGTAGAATCATTATTGAGGAAATTTTTTCCCCAGTTGGTAGAAGTTTTGCGTGCTCACAGTGTGGTAGTAGCATTAAGTTTAACATGCACTTAAGTATTTAATTCATTATGTATAAGTAAATGTAAATACCATTCACTTACCTACCTTTTAAATAATTGCTTGTGTTTGCTTTGAAGATTTACATGTAAGAATAAAATTTAGTTGTTGCAGTTGGCAGTCTTTCATTTAATGTTCATTATGATTCCTGAGTCACCAAATATGAAAAATAGGAACTGTCATTCAAAAAGTTTTTGTGAAGCTTAGAAATTCTAGACATACTAGAAGAGTATTTGACACTTATATTTGAAAAGCAGGGGAAAAAACCCAAAACCATTGTATTTACTTTCCATACAGTTAGAAAATACTTTATTTAAATGTCAGGTTTATAAGAATTTATACTGCTTAACTTGTTTTATTTCCCCAAAGTGATAATTGCTATTTCTTCTGTTGTAGGTTTCCGAGAGTTAAGCAATGGGGAGACATTTGGCTTTGCTTCTGCTCCTCCTCCTCCTCCTCCTCCAACATTTTGGAGACAGCGATGGAAGCCAAAGACTTGAACAGACCGCATCTCTCCAGTTTACACATTTCCAGTACAATGTCACCGTGCACGAGAACTCTGCTGCTAAGACCTATGTTGGGCATCCTGTGAAGATGGGTATTTACATCGCAAATCCCCTGTGGGAATTAAGGTACAAGATTGTCTCAGGAGACAATGAAAACCTGTTCAAAGCTGAAGAGTACGTTCTTGGAGACTTTTGCTTTCTAAGAATAAGGACCAAGGGAGGAAATACAGCAATTCTTAATAGAGAAGTGAAAGACCATTACACATTGATAGTCAAAGCAGTTGAGAAAAACACTAATGCTGAAGCACGAACAAAGGTCAGGGTGCAAGTGCTGGATACAAATGACTTGAGACCATTGTTTTCACCCACCTCATACAGCGTTTCCTTACCTGAAAACACAGCTATGAGGACCAGTATTGCAAGAGTTAGTGCCACAGATGCAGACATAGGAACCAATGGAGAATTTTACTACAGCTTTAAAGACCGAACAGACATATTTGCTATTCACCCAACCAGTGGTGCAGTAGTTTTGACTGGCAGGCTTGATTACATGGAGACCCAGCTCTATGAGCTGGAAATCCTTGCCGTGGACCGCGGGATGAAATTGTATGGCAGCAGTGGTATCAGCAGCTTGGCCAAGCTGACAGTTCACGTGGAGCAGGCCAACGAATGTGCTCCTGTGATAACAGCAGTGACATTGACACCATCAGAACTGGACAGAGACCCGACATACGCACTTGTGACTGTGGATGACTGTGATCAGGGTGCCAACGGAGAAATAGCTTCTCTAAGCATCGTGGCAGGTGACCTACTTCAGCAGTTTAGAACAGTAAGGTCCTTTCCTGGGAGTAAAGAGTATAAAGTCAAAGCCATTAGTAGCCTTGACTGGGACAGTCATCCTTTTGGCTACAATCTGACGCTACAAGCTAAAGATAAAGGAACTCCTCCCCAGTTTTCTTTAGTAAAAGTAATTCATGTGACTTCTCCACGGTTCAGAGCTGGGCCAGTCAAATTCGAAAAGGATGTTTACAGAGCAGAAATAAGTGAATTTGCCCCTCCCAACACACCTGTGGTCATGGTAAAAGCCATTCCCAGTTATTCTCATTTGAGGTATGTTCTTAAAAGTATACCTGGAAGAGCTAAATTTAGTTTAAATCACAACACTGGTCTCATTTCCATTTTAGAACCAATTAAAAGACAGCAGGCATCTCACTTTGAATTTGAAGTAACAACGAGTGACCGAAAAGCCTCCACCAAAGTCTTGGTTAAAGTCTTAAGTGCCAATAGCAATCCCCCTGAATTCACCCAGACAGCATACAGAGCGTCCTTTGATGAGAATGCACCCATTGGTACTACCGTCTTGAGAGTCAGTGCTGTAGACCCTGATGAAGGTGAGAATGGGTACGTGACTTACAGTATTGCGAATATAAATCCTGTGCCATTTGTGATTGATCATTTCACTGGGGCTGTGAGCACATCAGAAAACTTGGACTATGAACTGATGCCTCGAGTTTATACACTTAGGATTCGAGCATCAGACTGGGGCTTGCCATACCGCCGGGAGGTTGAAGTCCTTGCAACGGTTACTCTGAATAATTTGAATGACAATACACCTTTGTTTGAGAAAATAAATTGTGAAGGAACAGTTCCCAGAGATCTAAGCGTGGGAGAGCAAATTACTACCGTTTCTGCTATTGATGCTGATGAACTTCAGTTGGTACGCTATCAGATTGAAGCTGGGAATGAACTGGACTTGTTTGGCCTAGATCCCAGCTCTGGAGTTTTGTCATTAAAGCAGTCACTCATGGACGGCTTAGGTGCAAAGGTGTCTTTCCACAGTCTGAGAATTACAGCTACAGATGGAGAAAACTTTGCCACGCCCTTATATATCAACATAACTGTGGCTGCCAGCCGCAAACCAGTGAATTTGCAGTGTGAGGAGACTGGTGTTGCCAAAATGCTGGCCGAGAAACTCCTGCAGGCAAATAAATTACACAGTCAGGGGGAGGCTGAGGATATTTTCTTTGATTCCCACTCTGTCAATACTCACGCCCCACAGTTTAGGAATACTCTGCCCGCTGGTATTGAGGTAAAGGAAAACCGTCCTGTGGGTTCCAGTGTAATTTTCATGAATGCTACCGACCTCGACTCTGGATTCAATGGAAAACTTGTCTATGCTATTTCTGGAGGAAATGAGGATAGTTGCTTCATTATTGACATGGAAACAGGAATGTTAAAAATTTTATCTCCACTTGATCGTGAAACAGCAGACAAATACACCCTGAATATTACTGTTTATGACCTTGGTATACCACAGAAGGCAACTTGGCGTCTTCTAGATCTCATCGTTCTGGATGCCAATGATAATCCACCTGAATTTTTACAAGAGAACTATTTTGTTGAAGTGAGTGAAGACAAAGAAATAAATAGTGAAATCATCCAGGTTGAAGCCACTGATAAAGATCTAGGGCCCAACGGACATGTGATGTACTCTATTCTGACGGATACAGATAAGTTTTCAATTGACAGCACCACTGGAGTTGTTAAAATTGTTCACCCTTTGGATCGTGAAGTACAGCATGTGCATTACTTAAAGATTGAGGCCAGGGATCAGGCCAAAGAAGAACCCCAGTTGTTTTCTACTGTACTTTTGAAAGTAACCCTAGAAGATGTTAATGACAACCCACCTAAGTTTATTCCACCTAACTACCGTGTGAAAGTTCGAGAGGATCTGCCAGAAGGGACCGTAATCATGTGGTTAGAAGCCCATGATCCCGACGTCGGTCAGTCTAGCCAAGTGAGATACAGCCTTCTGGACCACGGAGAAGGAAACTTTGATGTGGACAAGCTCAGCGGAGCAGTTAGGATTGTCCAGCAGTTGGACTTTGAGAGGAAGCAAGTATATAATCTGACAGTGAGGGCCAAAGACAAGGGGAAGCCACTTTCTCTGTCTTCCACGTGTTACGTGGAAGTTGAGGTGATTGATGTGAATGAGAACTTGCACCCACCTGTGTTTCCTAGCTTTGTGGAGAAGGGTGTCGTGAAAGAAGACGTCCCTGTTGGTTCTTCAGTAATGACAGTGTCAGCTCATGATGAAGACACAGGAAGAGATGGGGAGATCCGCTACTCCATTAGAGATGGTTCTGGTGTCGGCGTGTTCAAGATAGATGAAGAAACAGGTAAACCTGCATTCCTCTTGTTTGCTACCCACCTCTTTTTTTTTTTTTTTTTAAATATATCGGCTTTGTTATAGTTCCTTCTCAATTCCCATTTGATGTCATTTTAGACTCAGTATAGAAATGCATGTATGTTTTGTCTTGTTGCTGTATGTATGTTTATATGCAGTAAGCCATGTAGATGAAACCAGGGAAGTCCCAATGATTAAGTGAGCATAAAATGACTGAAAGAATATTGCAGTTTTTACCACTGATGGATACTTATAGCTCTAAGTTTGTACTTTGTATCATCAAAAATATCATTGTGATTTTGCGGTGACTTTGAGAAGCCCTTCTGACGTTTTTCAAGTTAATATGTTTGCAGGCTCATACTTAACTATAGCCACCACAATAGCACCTGCAAAATCGTGCAGTGCACACAGAAGATTGGGTGCTAAAACTTCTGTAACACGATCTGCTTCACTTAGTACCTCCCTCAGGTTTTGTTTGAGAGGCATGTGGAAAATAGTACAACACCGAACTGGAATCCTGGCTCTTTCAGTTGTTTTCTCATTATCTTGTACAAGTGAAATATTTTTTAAAACAAACTTTTTTCATCTGTAAGATAGAGACATTCAAAATTACTACAAGATTTGTATGAAGATGCAGTGAATAAAACAGAAAAGCTTCTAGCATGTATTTCTTTTATTATTATCATTATTTTTGGAAATGATAGCTATCCTTCATGTTATTCTTTCATCTAGAGTAAGATTCTAAAACTAGACTCTCCAAGATGCCCGAGGACGGGAGTGTGTTCTCCCTGCACTTCTGCGGACCTCACTCTGGTCACAAGACAGTGTCCTTGTCCCTGATGGAATGTGAGCTGGGGAGCCTTCCAGGGCAGGTTTTAGTTTAGCCTTTTTCTGTCTTCAATACCTGGCAAAAAGTGCCTGGCATAGAGAAGCTACCAAATAAATGTTAATAAAAAAATGAAGAAATTAGTGTCTATTTTGGCTTTCAATGTCCTGCCCTCTGAGCATGAAAGTGGAAATACAAGCAAGCTGAGTAATAACAGTAAGCAGTGATAGGTGGACCTCAGTGTGTTCACTAAACTCATCGACGTTTCATTTATACATCTGCTCATTCTACAAGGGTGCTCTTGTTAAATTAAAACTTCATACAGTAATGCCACAAACCCCCCAAAACCCCAAAATTCTTTAGTCAACACTCACCCTGGTATTTATACTGACATCTGAAGGCACATAGCACGTGAACAGTATAACTTACATTGAAAGTAGTTATTTTGGAGGTTGTAGTTTTTTATTGTGCTTTTATTAATTCAAAGGATTCTTTTTCTAATTTATTATATACCACTAGCATGTGTTAAATACAGGAAATCTGCAGATTATATATCTAAGATTCTTGTAGTTTAATTCAAGAGAAAGTAAAATAATAGTAGTGTTTGGCAGTTACTCATGTAAAAGTAGAATGTTATTTTTTGTCATACTTACTGTCCAATATAAATTAAAATTTCCAAGGATAATGTCAATATAGAAAAATATGAAAGTTGATAAGTAAAGCTGAAGCTATGCACTTCTTGTTTGTTTGTTTGTTTGTTTTGAGACAGTCTCTCTACGTAGTCCAGGCTGGCCTTGAACTCACTGTGTAGGCTAGGAAGTGCTGGGATTATAGGTATGCATCACCACGCCCAGCTGTACATTTTCTAAGAGCAGTTATTTTTACTATGTTTTTTGTTTCCAAAGTAGATTTCAAAATCTGCAAAAAATTGTTACAAGTTAAAATCAAGTCTGAAAATAGAACCTGAATGTTAATTTACATTGTTTTTGTGACTTAAATTATAGGAACTTTGCCTTTGGGTTTTTTCTCTCAAATGAAAAGACTATTTTTATTGTTACTTTATAAATAATCATTTAGAAACTACTATTTTTCATTTACAAACTTAAGGATTTGGGTTATTCTTACTACCAAGAAAAAAAAGAAAAGGAAACAACCATCCAAATAAGGCAGTGTCCTGAAATTGCTCCTGGTAATTTTCAGAGCTGACAAGCAGCACCAGACTCCCCAGTAGTAACTTTGGAGGGTGGGGGCAGGTTTATGGGTAATGTGGTTGGTAACTCTGTTGGCAACTTAATGCATTTGTGTAAATAATGATATTTAAAGATGAGAGAGAAGCTAGAAATGTCTGGGTCTCTTATTCTGTGGTCCTTGCTTTACAGAGGAAAATACTGAGTGTATGGTAGATTTATGTTTGTTTGCTTTTTGAAATTGAGTAAGTGATGTAATGATATTTATACATTGGACTGGCAAGGTTTAAAATATGTATTTTTGGTGGTAGAGTTGTCAGCCCAAGTTATTTTAGAGAGTCCTGAACAGGACAATTGATAATGATAGAATTCTTTCAGGAAAAAAAAAAAGCAAACAAAACAAAACTAATTTTCTATGCAGTAGAAAAGAACAGTATTCAGCACTTTGAAGTTAGTTTTCACTATTTTTAAGATCTTTTCTCATCTCTTTAAATCTGAAACATTCCCTGAAAAATATTTTTAAAATCTATCAATTACCCAGATATATGTCACCAAAGGCTGTTGTGTTAGCTCTGGATTTTGTACATGTTTTGCTAATTGGTTTTGCAAGGAGATAACATGTAATTGCAGTGTGGGAGGGACAGTCATTTGCACATCTGATAATCTCTCCTTGTATTGTTTGCTTTTTCTGGAGGGGTCTCTGGGTGTCAGGGAACTGTTGTGACAAATCCATGCCCATGGGATTACCCTCGCATGTGAAATTTGGAAGGGTCAGGTGTCACTCGGAAAGTTATTTGGAAAGTCAGTATTGTTAGGGAGCCAATGTCCAGTGCTCTAATTGATTTTTTAAATTTCTCTGCTTAAAATCTACAATGAGGATGCTGAGGTAGATTCAACAAAAATATTTAGTGGGGCAAGTATCTTTGAAGCATGTATAGTTTCACATTAACGGTTTGGTTTGCCCGACTTTATACCTCTGAGCATTCACTTCATTTTTACTTCAGATACATTCTTACTTGCTTTGTTGTAAGCTTCAAAGTTAAGAATGCATTCCGTTTATGCTTCTTAGCTGATGGATGTCCATCAAATTAATTAGTGCTTGAGGACCAAGAAGTTGCATTTTTTTGTTGTTAATTTTTAAAACTAAGGTAATATCTAGAAAAATGCTTCTCCAGCAGATGTTTGGAATTGTTAGTGGAAACTTGTGCTGAAGCAGTGCTCAAATGAGTCTCTGTGATGTGTGATGTTGGGATGCCCCTAGCTAGGTTTCCTTTTTAGTCTAGAAGAGTTTGATTCAGTGTTTGGCTATTAGCACAGTGCCACCCGGTAAGAGGTTTTCCCCTTCTGGTTCTCTTTATTTGGAGAGATTATGTTTTTCATTAAGATAAGAGCAAATTTTTAAACGTATTAATGCTGAGTTACTTTTAGAATCGCAGTCATGCTTTCAGGATTGAAACTTGAACTGTATTTTGATGGAAATTGTTGGAATGATTAATGGAAGTAGCTGTTGCAACAAGATAAATCATTCATGAAATATGGGAAAGAAAATAAAGACTAGTTTTTTTTCTTAAGAGAAAATGGCTGCATCTTTCTGGGAAGTTTTAGTGCACTATTCCTGTATCACCACTCAGAGTGGCTCCTGCTTTTCTTAGGTGGACACAGGATGTGTGCATGTATGTCATAGAAACAGGCAGAAGGGAATTCTTGTCCAGGCTAACCTGATTGCTGACCTCACTGAGAGAGAAAATGCTTTTAGATCCTCTCCTGTTCTGGCAGGACTCTGAATATTTTCATATCTTAGTTATTCATTTAAGTTGTTTAACTGTGTTTTCCTAACTAGTTACTCATTTAAGTTGTATAAGTATGTTTTCCTAATTTAAAGAAGGATATTCTGCATCTGTCCGAGGACTCGTGTTTTACCTACAGCCGTTTTCCTTACAGCCGCTGCAGAATGTAGAGGGTACCCACGGGCCGTGTGTCGTGACTGTGAAGTCTGTAAGAGCAGCTGAGAGTGGGCGGCCGTTGGAAGTGTGGCTAGTGCGGTGGGAGCGATTCCTTCTGTGGGAACTGGCCTAGAATTCCTGGCAGCATGAATTTAAGGAGATACTGGTGGGAGGCCCGGTTAGGGAGTTAAGAAATTTGCTGGTGAAAGGGCTTTTGTGTTGCTGTCTCCTCCCTTAAGTGGCAGCAGCTGCTGTCCTCTTCTCCTTTTTGTTCTTCTCCTAGGAAAGTTTAAGAGAAAACTTAAAAAGTGACTTCCCAGCTCCAGTGACATTGAAAGTCAGGCCTTGGCAGAAATTCTGTTATGACAGTGTGCTGTTGCTGTGTTTAGGAGTGAAAATCTTCTCCTTTGCGCGCAATTGTGAGTCTAGGCAGGGCATAGGAATAATCTGCTGGAGAAAAGATCCTCTGAAGCAAAAGGATTTTTAAGGTGAAAGTAGGATCTAATTAGAAATCCTAAGGAAATTCCATTTTGTTTTGAAAGAAAACAAGGTCAGCTTTTCTTCGGTTGTTTCTGTGGTGTTTAATAAGTCGATGTTGTAAGTACTGAGTGAAGAAATCTAGTTGGGAGGAGAGGTTAGGCTATAAAATGTGAAGGTTGTGTCATGTTGTTAGACAGAATGTGGTGACACTTTACAGCACCCTTATATACATAATTCTGAATGACACATAGGAATCAGGGCCTGGGAGCTATGGGGTATAAACAACTTAAAACATGATCTTTCAGTCCGTGGTTTAGAAGGTAATGACAGTAATGATGCTGAGCATCAATATGATAACAAACTACATATCCTTAACGAGCATTAAAACCAGGTACCGTTCCGTGCACTGTGTAAGCATTAATTTATTTCACAGAAGTACCAGATAAATGGTACTGTGAATCTCTGTGTTTCAAATAAGGGAAGCATTCACAGTGAGGCTAAGTAACTTGTCCGAGCCCACTTGGATGCTAACACAAAACTGTATTCTATTGCTCCTCTCTCTTTCAGAAATGATCTAGAGATGCTATAGAGAGGCCCTGTTGGAAACTCCTAGTTGAATGGTACTGTGGTGAAGCTGGGTTAGAGACGTGAGCCCTTCATTTGAGGCTTTGTCTTGAATCTAAGAGTCTTCAGGCATTTTTTCTCAGAACCACATGTTGCCTCTTAATTAAGAGAAAAGGACTTTAGAATTAATAGTGTTGGTATTAAACAATTCAGGATTACTCCAGTGAAGTGATTAGTAGTGAGTGAATCATAGTGAGCATAGGTGGTGAGTTTCACTTTGATGACCAAGTGCCTTACCTATGTTTGCGACTGAAATTATGGTGTCCCTTTTCAGTGAAAGTGCTGAAATGTATAGAATGTTAATTGCTTGGGGGATTTTCTTGTCAAAACAATGTTTAAGGTGGTTGTTAGGGTCCCAGCCAACCCTCAAAATCAGTTTAATCCCCTGGGAAGCTGAACCTAACCGAATTTATACTTCCCCTTTGAATCCAGTTACTTGTGGCCATTGTTCTCTTGCCTTGTCCCCCTTGATCCTTGGCTTCTGCAGCTGTCCCCACCAGCCATCTGGTAGATGGCGAGACAGCCAGAGTGAACGGCCGTGTTGCTTCTCATCTCTCTTGGCAGGAAACTATTTTACCTTCTAAAAATGCTTAAGGATCGGATGTTCACAGTTTAATAAGTGACTTGTGTACGCAAAGATTGATAGAATACCTGGTCAGTTCTTTCCATAATGTCTGCTTTGCACAGCTATGAAAATTGGATGGATTTTAAAAGTTTTAGGTATTTTTCCATGGTGGTTCTTTTTCTTAGCCACTTAATTCCTGTTGTTTCGACTGGATTATTTCAGTTTGTGAGGCTGGACTTGTCAAGCTTTTATAATTTCTTTAGTTGATATTTTGTTTATTGTTATTTGCAGTTACTTTAATGGCATTTTTTAAGAAAACATGTTGGTTCTAAATATTTCATGCTCACTGTACAAGACACAGCGCTACAAAGAACAGACTTTCATGTCTTTGTTACTAGAAATAAATGGATTTGGAAAGATTGCTATTCAAGAGCAGAAGCCTATATTTGTTGAACTGGGAGTTGTCCAGTTAACAGCAGTGATAGAAAGTCTAAAAAAGTATCCACGTATATACTCCAAGGGCTCATCTTATCAATTATTTTGCCTTGTCAGTTAAACTATACTGTATCTCCTTAGGATGTCTGGTACCGAATTGAACCCATTTCATTGTAGGGTTTCTGTGTGGCTGACTGAATTATCCTGTTGAATGGGATTCTTTGAAATTGTCTTTCTTATGGGAGATATTTGTGATAATTTAACCATATTTTTATCATTAGCAAACTTTTCTTAATCACCATTAGTACTTGATTACAGTGAATATTTATTGAATACTATGTACCATCTTTATTATAATTTTTTTATATACACTGTTTAGATCATCAAGATAATTCATGAGTAAAATTTAGATGCTGTTATACTTTGTTTATATAGCCAGATCTGTATTAAATTATAAAAACATAACAAGTAATGGGGATTGTGTGTGTACACTACTATGAATTTTGAAATATTCTGTTTTCTTCTTAAAATTAAGCAGTGTAATAGAAATTGATGTGATTTAAAGTCTGATACATTTGAGAGTATTCTTATACAGAGATGATTCTTAAATAGAGGTGTTCCATCTTTCGTGGAATTATCCTTCAAACTTTTCATTGTACCCTGTTGAATAAAGTCCAAGCTCTGTAGCAGAGTGTGTAATGCCCTAATAAACTTGCCTGCCTCTTCCATTTTAGTTTCTGTGTGCTGCCCTTGTCAGCTCCTATTCTCCCCTTAGCTTTAGCTGTATGAAGCCAGGCTTTGGCCTGTGCAGCCCTCAGCCCACCCTGTGCTCTATGGCTTCCTGTCTCCCTGCCTTTTAGTGCATTTTGACGACTTGATCAGCTCTTTCAGGGTCTCACAATGTAGCCCAGGCTGGTCTAGAATTCGCATTGCCTCAGCCTCTGGAATACTGGGATCACAGGCCTGTGCCAGCATGCCTGGCTTGATCAGTTCTTATTATCCCCATAACTATGTGTTATGGTTTGTGTCTAGATGCCCCCCCAAAGCCTCATGTGGTAAGAGATAGCTGGATCTAGAGTGTGTGATTACTAAATTGATCCATTGATCGGTTTGGCATGGTTCTGCTGGGATCAAGGATGTGAGACTGAGATTGGGGGTGGGAGTGCGGGCCACCCTGGGGGCAGGTAGCCTAGATAAAAGATACAGGAAGAAGCTAACTAGCTGCTTGTTTGCAT